>JAQGAK010001964.1:0-24553 GCA_034696945.1 Lipothrix lubbocki
ACATTGTGGGCAAAAAGAGCTACAGCAGTTAAGCATGATCTTCCCTGCCTAAAACCGTGCTGATTGTCGTCAAGGAAGTTATTTGATTCAACATATGTATACATCCTATCATAGACTATTTTTTCGAGGATTTTATTTAGAAAAGGTAGTACAGAAATTGGTCTGTAGTTGCAAGCTAACATTTTTGAACCTTTTCCTTTGTAGAGCGGAGTTATAGACGCGCATTTAAACGACGAAGGTATTTGCCCATTCATTATAAAAGTATTAAAAATGTGTTGTAGTGGGTCTAAAAGGTGTGGTAGAATAATACATAGAAATATATAAGGAATTTCATGGTCGTGTGTTAATTTAGATTTAATTGATTGAAAAGCAGTCATGACCTCTGCAGTTGTAATTTTAATGTATTTGTGTGATGATATGTTGTTGTTAATGATTTGCTGTAACAATATGTCATCACTTTGTCCAGGTAGGGCAAATTGCTCAGCTAAGAGTTCACAGATTTGATTTTGGTCAGTAATTTTATTGTCATTGTCTTTGAGTATGTTAATGTTGTCACTTGGTTTAGTTCTATTTGTCAGTTCTGCATAAGTTTTCCATACGTTATTTGAGCTCTGATCTTTATTAAATTTGGATATGTAATAGCGTTGTTTTGTTTGATTAATTATGTTTTGGGTGTAATTTTTTAATTTTGTGTATTCTTTTTTGTCAGAGTCAAGTTTAGTCCTTTGGTATTTAAGTCGGAAATCATTACGTTTATGTATTAGGTCTAGTATGTCTGTATTTATCCAGGGATTGTTTTTGGCTTTCACTCTACGTTTTTGGATTGGTGCATGTGTGTCTAGAATTGAGTTTATTGTGGTTTGGAATGAGCGTAATAGATTGTCGGATGTGTCTTGTGTCAATGTGGTGTCCCAGTCAATTTGGTGAAGATCATTTTCTAAACTTTCCATATTTATTTTTGAATATTTCCTAGCTGATATGATTTTTGAGGGTAGATTAGAATATTTATTTGTTTTGATTAAGTATATTCCTTTGTGATCAGAAGATGTGAAGTTGAATGTACCACTAGTATTATTTTTAAAGTACGAATTTGTGTAAATGTGATCTAGCAGTGTTGCTGTTTGGGCTGTTATTCTGGTCGGTTCAGTGATATGTTGGGTAATGTTGTGTTGCGTTAGTATTGTTTTGAGTAAAAATGTTGGCTTGCTATTATCTAAATAATTTATGTTTATATCGCCTATAATTAAAGGTTGGGCTTTTATGGTGCCGATTTCTAGAAGCAGTTTATCAAAAGAATCTAGAAAAGCTATTTTATCTGTTTGAGGCGGATTATACAAATTAATAAGTAGTATTGGTTTGATAAATTTCCACTTTATGACTACTGCATTGACCTCCACAAAATCCGGGAATTGGGTTTCTAAGTTGATAATTTGATATGTACTGTCGTTTCTAATGTACGTAAATGATCCTCCGCCTTGACCTGTACTTCGCAAATAAGTTAAGTTAGTATAATTTGGAATATTAAATTGTTGGGTGTTGAATTCCTTCGGAAGCTTCACTTCATTCAGGGTAAAGGAATGAAATTCGTTCGTCTGCATGAATAGATTGAATTCATCAAATTTGGATCTTATTCCATTGATGTTCAAGTGACCGAATTTCATTCCTCGTATACTTTTAAAGTCTACTGAGCTGGGATACGTTAACTGGGAATTATTAAAATTTATTTCAGAATTATGATTAGAATCACTATTTAAGCTTATATTACAAATAAAATTATTATCTACATTACATACGCAGTCTGTCAGGATTTGTTCGCAAATGACACATATTCTCTGATCTGGACAACAGGAATCACACGACCAAAGTTGTTCCTTCAGTGACTTGAAGTGTTGGTTGGAGGACTTCGGTAAACATATGCGGTGGTGGTATTTTTTACAGCCTGTGCATTTTAGAAATTGCTGTCTGAACTTGATGGTGTCAGGGCATAGTGGGCAGTGTTTTCCTTTTGATTTTACGTCCCTCGATTTTGATTTAATCTTTGGCATTAGCGGTGATGAGCATAAAAAATTCCAAAAGAGTATGCTTTAAAATCCGGATTAAATTCTTGTGAGTGTTGAAATTCCTATATGCTAGTAGGTGAGCCTGTAATTTATGAGACTTACTGGCAAGGGGGGAATTTTACTTCCCCCCCATTAGTAGATTAAATCCATTTTGCATTTGACAACGGCAGTGAGATATCAGGTTCTTCTTCATTATCGATGAAGTTTTGTGGTGGTGGAGTGAGAAATAATGAAGAACCACGTTGTCTCGGTGAGAACGATAGCTCATAGGCCTCAGTGGATTTCGCCAGGTGATATGCTGTGAGTGTATGTTGAGATGTTGAGAGCTCCTAGCTTGCCGTGAGGCTCACGCGAAAGTGAGAGTGAGGAATTCGCAAAGGTTAATTTAGAATCGGTTGTAATAGTAATTTGGTGATTTTGAATTTAATGATATTTGGTATGAAAAGAACCACAGAAATGAATTGCACCAATAACTCCGATTTTAAAGATGTTTCCAATAGTATTTTAAGCAAATTAACAATTTAGGTAGCAGCAGCTCAGACGACGACCGAGCGCCGCCGCTTGGCGCGCTTTTTTTAATACATTCTGGAAGGATGTGCCTGGCTTCCCCGTAGTGTGATTGCACACTTTATTACAAAGATAACCTACAGATTAAGTTTTTAAAAATGAACACCTGCTCAAGCTGTGTGTAGCGACGGAGATTAGGGATGCAGAGACTCAAAATCAGTAATTATGTAGATGCATCTGTATAGCCAGTTGACCCTTTGAGTTTGGAAGAAGTTGTCGATTCGTAAAGAATTATTGTTAATGGATTCATTTTTTTCAAGATTGATATCTATATATTGAACTGATCGCAGGTGCCTCTGCATTTATAATGTTATTTATATTTATATGTTGCCATGAGAAATTACATTTTGGTAGACAGATGTAGCTTCGGTGGAAGAAATGATTTTAGGTTTTTCTATCTACTTATTATATAGAGGTAGCTATTAATTAAATACATACAGCTAATAACTGCAAATGGTAAAATCAACGCAACCGATCCTTGTGTGTGTGCCAACATCTTTGTGGTGCAAACATGTATTCAAAATGTAAACGTTCTGTCTGCAATTTGTATAAATTTGCACATTTCAGATATGCCTGCCATAATAACTTGTATATTCAGAGTGGTCTGAATATAATTGTTCAACTTGTAAATTGATACTTTGGGTAGTTTTAAGCTTAAATTTAGGAGTGGCTCTCATCTTCCTTGTATCAATATCTTGACAACAACAGTGATTTACATTCATGCAAGACAGTAATAAAGCTGAATGCGTGGAATGCCAATTGAGCTGTTGATGAAGACGAAAGTCTCCATTATGTAGGTATTTACTATACAGCTTATGTATTTACGTGTAACTATCCCCATCCATTATCCTTTATAGCCTGGACAAGTAAATGAAGTGATACTTGGCGACAGCACTTACAATTGGAATATTGGGATGCAAAGAAATTATTCCTTTCTTGGCTGATGACATGGATGTAACTATAGAAAGCATTAGGGAGTTTAAACAAATACAATAAGACTATATGACAATGTTCTCAAGTTATTGCACCTGAAATCTCACCTGGCATAGGAATGAGGTTCCTCAGCAGATAGTGTAACATACACAACAATTGGTTTTATTGGACCAGAACCACTACTCACATATCACTGTCAGGCAGAGAGCAGTGCAATTGTGTGCATTATTCTTATCCATTACAAAAACTTGTATACAACAACAGAAATCTATCCCATTAAAACATAATCTTATATTTCAGCAACAACAAAGGTAAACAAAAAATTGTAAAACAACTGATGTTGTCAAATTAAAAATTATTTCCCCCACTGATTTAATGGGAAAACCTCAAATCTATCGTTTACCATCTTTACAACTTAGCTAGCTTTGCACACTTTTATTGCAGACATGATGGAATCAAAATCCACATTGTGCTACAATTGCTCTCCGGGCAAGATATATTCGATAAAATCTTACAATTTTATATTCTATATAAACTCGCACATAGCCCGGCATCGACATCTTCCCGACGAGTGAGATGTCTCACACTTAAGATAATATCGTCAGATCTCATGGCAAAATTGAGTCTCGGATTGCTGACTTGCTGACTGAGTATCGAGGATGTTTTCAGATGATCATGCCTTTATGTGCATTAAAGTAGTAGCCCCGTGCACTTCGTGCGATTTGTGCCCAAGAACATGGTACAATTACCCGTCCAGAAGTAAATCATGCCACACTGAATATGTTCCTCAAACATTACACATTCAGAACATTACAGAATAAGTGTATGTATAGCTACTTTAAGTAAATTACTTACCATAAATCACAAGTCATTGGATGAGGCCCCGTGTAAGTATATAATGTAAGTCATTGCAGAAAAGTTGATGCTAAATGATTCTCTTGAGCTATCAACTCTCTTACGAAGATTCCACTTGAGCTATCGTCAACTCATTTACGAAGAGTTCATACCATTGAGCTGAATGAACGACGTTGGTTCCACTGATGCTAACAATTAACACCTGATGACAAGGAAATTCAACTAACAGAATGACTATGAACCCTGTAAAGAAGATACCAAGAAGTGTATTCTTAACAATTTATCTAATTACTACTTGCTTTCAGAGCTCTCTGAATGTCGTAAAATTAAATCAGGTCCTCTTCTCTAATCTCATTGTCATTGTTTTAATAGATGCTAAATGTCTGTAGGCTTGTATCTCCATTAGAAATATTATCTCTTTCAATCAGACATAAGTAAGCAGAAAACACAGCACGTGCAAATAACAATAATCGTTACAATTACGATCGCACAAATAACTTTGTTTCTGGATTAAATAACTTAGCATCATTTTTTAAACAATGGGCTATAACATAATTTACAAAATTATTGCATCCTGTGAGGGCGAAGAAATGGTATTGTCCTCTGGTATTATTCTCGACTGTAGATACTTGAACTCAAACTTCCCATTAAAATAATTATTCAAGAAATTAATGGTTTTCAAGAACTCTCAAATGTTACTTTTCTTTAAAAATGTTGTTTTTAATACTTCCTTTACACTAATAAGAATGCGAGATTTCCTTTGTGCCCAGGGTGTGGGATTTATTGTTAAACAACTTAAGTAAATTTTCACATAATTCACATGAGGTGAAATATTAAAATGTTTTAGGTACCACCTGATGTGAGTGATAAATCCGTCTTCGTAATTTTTTATTCCTGTTTGTATGCAAGGATGTTTGACAGCTCTAGCGGAGGGTATATTCACTGGACTGATAGGTACTGTTTGGCAATAAAAAATAAAATGACAGTAATCTTATGCTTTGTGTATATACTGCATGGGAACGCTGACGGAATAATATCTACGGCAAAGATAAGTACGCATATGTGTAATCACAACACGTCGAATTTTTACACCCTAGTCATTCTTTGCTTTATGGAACTTGACTGCATTAAATATAAAATACAACAATACAATATGCTTGTGTGTACACACCAATCTTTCTTTAGAGTAACCAGCAATTGGTGTATGCAACAGGTGAGCCTATACATTACATTGAATATCCATATACAGCTTGATAATACTAGTATAATGATAATTCATATATGTATTATCATCGCAGGCTCTTTACAAGTTCATTTATCAACGGATGCGACATTCCGGAACTTCCATGACTCACTACCCGCTAACAAAATAATATTTGACAAGCTCTGTGCATTAATTAACAACTAGCTGTCATGAGGACATACGAACCGTAATCAACTGTTTTCTTATATTCCCAGGAGAATCTTGTTTTGCAGAAGTAAGTAGCTACCTTATTCGTATGCATTGGTTAATATTTTATCAACTTTTATTACACGGACGTTGTAAATATTAAAGAAATTAAATTATAAAAATGTTGTCATTTTCAGGTCTCAAATTTTTAAAAAGTGCAGGTATATATTACAGTAAGAAAACAAGTTTAGTGTCTGTAATGAGACCTCATAATATAAACTCATTTATGTGGTGGATCAATAAGAATATTACATGTACATGGCTTCAAATGTCTATCCACTTTTTTGTTTGTTTGAGCTCGTTAGTTTTGAATATCATATTCACTAATTAAACTTGCCCTGATTTATAATATTTGTTCTGCGCACCAGATGTATAATATTATTCTACAATATAGTATAGCGTAACACAATGTAGTGTTTACAATATCATGGTAAGTATTAAAGTTATAATATTGTAACTATAGAATGGAATGCTGTACTTTCAACTTTGTTATAATTTAATATTAAACCTCGTACACATAATAGTGAATGATGAAGACGGACAGGAGATGTGGAATCTAAACACAGAACGGCTCGTGACTATTCTGACATGACACGAACAGTGACACGAGATGGGAGGTCAGGTTTAAGGAGATTCCAACCGGAGGAGAGCGTGTCTGGTTTGTGTCGGACATGGAGTCATCGTGCCTGAAATGTTAACAAGCAATACGTCGAAGGCAGCTCGTGCACCTCCATTTCTAGCTCTTTCACTGTCTTGTCTTTATCGCCTTCATCATTTTTCCACCGGCCCTCACCTTATTCCTATTCTCTTCCTGTCACATATGTATTCCTTTTGCATCTGAATAAATTGAAATCAGACCTATAAGTATATTCCGCAACAAGATGACAGAGTACACAAGGGCAACTCTACAGAGCAGGCGGGTGGGTTGAAGATGCTTTATACTGGCAGTCCGAACTCCATTGTATGCACAGCAAGTTCCTTTGGCTCCTTCAAATGATGAAGATCGAACCAATGGAATTTTACAGTTCTTCATGATTAGATTTCGTAGTCCATTATGTACGCACCGTATTATTTACCTTAACATAAAATCACTATATAGATTTTTTACTTGTATGTACTTTGACCATATTTACTACGAAAAAAGAAAATTTACAATGCCACATGTATAACAATCCACCAAGGATCCATTGTACAAACTAACAATACCTCTATTATCGACTTAAACTCGGGAATTGTGATTGACTTGCATTATTACCGATTCTTGGAAAATCTTTTCGAGTAACCCGAAGCTATTCAAGCATGTGTATCTATACGCTCTTTCCACAGAGAATGGAAACAGTCTAGTTTTGATTCATGTTACTGCTCAAATTCCATGTCTCCACCTTCATGTCTATAAGGTAACAGCACATATGAATTCCTCAAACCATAAAATGTAAAGCACTGTCGGCAATAATACTGCTACTCTCTCGAACCTCACAGTGGAATCTGAGCGTGTCAATGCTGAAGAATTGGAATAAAAATTGTGTACACAACTGGGATTGCGAAGCTGTGGGTATATTGTGATAACACAATGCATCTGATGATCTTCGTGGTTACTTAACTATACGTTGCCTTTAAGGGCTTTTGCAGCATAACTTCACGCCTTATCTCTCATTTCATCTTCATAAGTGTACACAATATTCATCCACCCTCGATGAAATTCTAAAGCAAGCAGTATGATTTCATAACTTCCATGAGCAAACGATCATATTATAATTTCAAGGGTCAATTTATTTTTTTCCCTCCAAATGCAGGTGGACTTTATTACGGTAATATACAAAAAGCTTTTAGAATGAACTTGTTTAAAAGCATACTTTGATTGGTAGTTCTTTATCCCATCTACTATATAAATATAGTGGATGGTTTAAATAAACTCTTGTCGATTTTAAGAATAAACGACTCTCAAGCATACTATGTCAAAGCAGAAATGAATCTACAACGGGGATGCACAAGCAGCATTGAAATTCCCACAATTTCAAGACAACCAGTTGAGAAATAGCAGCGTAATAAATTATTCCTATTTTTTCATTTGAAATTAGTTCAACTCCAAGATTTTCACTAACTGATTACACTACAATCCCACTATAAGGTAGGTAACTCAGCATTGGCGACGTCGTGTTATCAAAATATTAATCAGAGACGAACGAAACGAAGGAAATAATGAGGATTGGGCAATTTCCCATTACTCTCCTGCAGTTTAGATACTTAAGGGGCATAGAAGTAGCAAAACCACACGGAAAAACTGATTTTCCATGCTGTTAAAAGTCTGAACAAACTGAACCAACTGTCTGAAATAACGTGAGTGGCTGGCTGTGAAATGCACGATGAGTGTAAGTATTATCTAGTCTGATTCCTTGAAACCATAGTCTAGAGGTAAAGTAATTCAGCGCATCGAAACGAGTGCAAGGAACAGCAAAACGAAACTGCAATACACGGTAACAAGGTGGAAGCCCTAAACCTAGGAAACTTAATACTCATCTTCTCCTATTACTGTCAAGTTCTATAGTGCATAATGCATTTCCAACTTCTGGCTCGAGACCAAGGTACGTTCTGCACCGACTACAAGATTGCAAAGTGTATATATATTTATACTTGTACAGTGCAACAATCGTAATTGGTATACCTGTGTTATTTGCACTTTATTTGAACGAAAGAAAAAGTGAACTTTCAAACCATAAATTAATGTACAAGTGTGCAGTAGCGGAGGTTAAAACAATTCAAATCCTATCAGTTGGATGGAGCTCTGAGGTAAATGATCTGACTCCAACTAAATCAAATTTTATACCTAACAATGCACACATAACTTATGAAAACTAACCCAATTCATGTTCACATACATAATTTATACATACGACCATAAAAATTCTTTCTGCAAGTTTTATGTCAACACATTTTTTTTCTTACACAATCCTAATTAAGGACGGGAGTAGATATATAGTGGATAGATAACCATATTTTAATATGCACTTTACAAAAATGCAATGAACTCACGGGATGCAATAAGGAATGAATTTTAAGAGAAAAATACAAACAACGCGTAGAGCTCCTTTAATTATCAAAGTCCATTAAAGCGGTCTAGAAAAAACTACTTGTGCAGCGCTGCTACTTGCCCATTCTGTGAGTTTATTATAGATAAATATATCTATACGTATAACCTTAGATAACGTTAAGTTGAAATCCTTTCAGTGTGTGAAAACCTGAAACCATTGTATAGACTTTTAAATTATGATGAAGAAGCAACAAAAGGACGAATCGGGGTTGACTTTAAAGCTTGCAAGAGTTTTTAAAAGATGAGACTCATTTTCATAAAGCGGCTTTGCCACCTGAATCGCTCGTGTTGGTCACAATGTTAAATGCTAGAGATCCATGGGCTTTAACTATATTAAAGAAGCGGCAAGGAACTTCTTTCCATGTTTTTCTTACTACTCATAGTAATCATTAACTACGTCAATCCGGTCAACTCTCTGCACTCTGCCCACTCCTTCTCTTCCTGTAGAACATACAGGTACCACTACAGAGATATACTTACTATATTATCTCTTTGTAGTGACTTTTAGTTGTAAACTTTTAAGGGTCCTTTATAAGGAAAAAAATTATATCTGGTCATGTGTGTTCTTGTAAATGAGTGTAGTATAATACATTTTCACCATACAACCTATCAGCTCATGCAGGATAGTGTTTTATAATTCAATACATGTATTGAGATAAGAGTAACGCCACGCCGCACAAAGGCTCATCTTTACATCAGAAGAGCATTAATAATACTAATAAGTTACTTTTTACTGCCTAAGCCTTTATGTGCTACACAGGCATTGTATCAATCACAGATTTATCGATTCTTAACGACGATACTACAAGTCCAGAAACTCTACCTGTTCAAATCTATATATGTGGCTATCTAAACGTTTTTATATTGATCTATATGTACAAGTAAATAATATGCTCTTTACGCCTGTTTCCTCCGAAAAATACAGATATACATATAATGAAGTATTAAATATAATGGAAGGCAAGAACTATACATTCCTCCGTACCGTTCATGTTCTTCGGATAGGGACGACGGTGAGATGCAATTTCATATTATTCTACCTATCACCATAGCTGCATGCTTTCCAAAAAATTTTATTCTGTTGGCGCTCATGAAATTCCAAGTTATAAAGCCTGTTTGGACAAAGATTGCATTGGACGCTACTACAAATTTCCTTCAAACACAATATAAGCATCAATTTTCACACTGTGGCAAGGGAACGCGCACGCAACCCTGCTTTTTTCCAACTCAAGTCAAATCATTCAAACTGCAACTACTAAGCAATCAAGTCTCGAATACTTGATCATCACTATTAAATCCTCGGTTATTCAGCCGGCTGAGGAGAACGTGTAAATAAATTCCTGCTACAAAAGTCTTCAAATTACTTTTTATTCTCCTCATCCAGCACAGCATTTACTACAGGTGTGCTTAGTAATAATCTTTTAGAAAATATTCAGGACCGCTCTCAGAGGATTGGAAAGAGCGTTTTATCCAGCAATAACACTTGGATTAAAGCGAGAAATCAAAGGAAAAGTAGTTAGGTGCGATGAAAATTCAGTGACCTTCTCTTTCCATACTCCTTGTTTTGTTTTTTGTTGATGTGTGCATTAGTTTGACAACTTAGTATTAGGTTTCCATTTAATCGAATTAGTTACCTTTTTTACATGATGCAGATTATATAAGCTTTCAGAAGGAAAGCTCCTTCAAACAGCATGTCAGTATAGGTAGTTTATGTTGGCAATCTAGTTTAGTTTAATCCACTGAAGATAATATTACCCCGTTGTTACAACCCTTCTACTCACCTTGATCTTGTACATACAAGGAGTGATGGGATTATAAATGCTGAAAATTATGCACGAGTTTCTTAATAAAGAAAACAAGACAAAAACTAGAAGCTCGTTTATCACAATGCTCACCTGATAGCTTAGTTTTTGTATCGAGATCCGAATGTTGCATCCACGGGTTAAGAAGCCACAATTTATTAAATCTATGCAAATCCAAACGTATAATTTTTTCACTTTCAAAATCCCATTGAATTTTAAAGCACTATATATCTTTGTATTGCAGAATAACTCACCAATATAAATTGCAAAACAAAATATTGGTTAATAGCTTACGTTGCACTTTGTTATTGTTCTTCAAAAAATCTCAACTCCTGTTTGTAATGAGGATCACAAATAACTATTGACAGTCGATGGTAAGAATCTGTTATTGCTCCTGCTTATCGCACAAGTTAAGAGAAGAAAAATGTAGATCTCACCGTCATGAAATCATGTAGAACTAAATTTCACGTTATTCTGTGTAAACAAGAGCTGTCATGCTAAATGGCACGAAATGTTTAATATTACACCCCACTTTCATAAATTAATTCGAACGGGTTTATTGTAACTGAGAAGGTAATATAGTTATGTTAATATGATAGCGTGCTTGGTTTATATATATGTACGTGTGAAAAAGTGCCAGAGTGTGTGTTAGGGAAAAAACAAAAAGTTGAGTACTTAAAGGAATCTATCTATATAAAGTATGTATCCACGTTTTCAGTTCGGTGTGAGAACCACCTGAGAGCCTAGTCAACAGGTTGGTTTCCCTTATAGTGTACAGAAAACACACTGACTCTATGGAAATCTACAACAAATAAAATTGCACAGGTGATCCTGAGGATGATGACAAACTCAGCCAAATAAACTCTCAATGGTTGAGCAAGTGTCAGAAGCTTTAAAAAAACACTGAAATATCCATGCTTCCAAGGCAGCAGAAGAACTATGAGAACGACGACTACTTGATCGTAGTGTATAGACTCACACAACCAAACTGGTGACCACAAACACCAAACTGTCTACTTCTTGATTCTTGAGAGAAGACTGACTTTGAGAGCAATTCCTTTGGTTACTCAGATGCCTGCCGGCAATCTACCAACTCTCGCCTCATGCCTCTTATAGTTAGTTACATGGATCCTCCTGCTCATTCCAATTTTTGGTTGTATGGACTGCACTAAAGTAGTGATGGTGAGTCTGTGAGTGAGTCGTATACACGTTCTGGTTGTATAATAAAGTATAGGCACGGCAGTAAACTTGTATGTGTTAAAACACAATATACTGTGATAGTCATGATCAGCGTATCCGTATACAAAAAATACATCACTTACGGTGTATACTTTACTTCACATGATGAAGGATAGCACTAACAATGAACATATGTTCGACTGCTTTTGTATTCCGTCTTCAATGTACATACGGCCATTATTATTACGTCCTTTGAACACATGAGAAAGAAACTCATAGCACTGGCACTAAGCTAAGGAACAACATCATGCAGGATGATTTGTACACACATACACACATATAGTAGACACATACCTTCTTGCAGGACTCCCTTCAAAGTTAAAAAGAAACGCAAACCCTGCATTGTTAAGCCATGGCACCCCCATACAGCATTCAAGCAAGTGCTGTTATATACATTTCCTCCACATCCGACTTCTTCCTATCGCTTATCGTCCAGTTTTATATTCTTCTTCGGCTTTTATTTCACTGGCAACTACAAGACTTGTTGTTACCTTCAGCTATCTCCCATCTGGGTAGATCACTACTACCCCTCACACATGGCTTCAAGGAACGAATTTTATATTTTGGAAGATCCGTATATGTTCCTCAAAGAGACGAATTAAACCAACAACATACAGGTAAGGCTGTAAAAATACTAACGAGCATACGAATGTTCTGTTTTATTTGGGAACGGTACCTATTTCTACAACCAAAAGCTTCTTTAACAAGCAGATACGGCCACGACATGTTGGTTTAAATCCTGCATGGTGAACTTGGGCTTGATATTATATAATCAGAGAAGGTGGTTAAACTTAATGAAGAAATGATCTCTAGTAATTATAGTTTATCCTGCTTATACTCACTAAATGAATGATGTGGTCATCACATCAAAATGTTTGCACTATACATACATATTGATGTAATATAAGTATATTATTGACTTTTCTAAATCATGAATTGTTCGAGTCAATGCAAAATAAAATGTAATTTCCCCATTTTATGGCAAGGAATTCAGTGTAACTATAACGCAAACATAGGTAATTCATTTAATAAATCCCTTATTAAAACCAAGCGTGCACAGTATTAAACAGTCCTTTGCAATGGAATTGATAACTATACATTGACATGGCATGCATGTATGTTTTCGATACTTAAAAAATCTTGAAATATTTGTAAAAACGCTAGGGTAATAAACCAATAAGATGGTGGTGGTCAAGCCAAGGACTTCCAAGCACGTTATGTAGTGAATCATTCAACAGTAGCATCGGACAAGCTGCTGGTATGCGTTAAATCTCTGTACATGCACTTGTACATATTTGGAATGTGCATATAACTTACAATAAAGGAGTTTGGAAAGAATGAATCTGACGTTTTGCAACTAAAATGTACTTGTGGTAAAAGATTTTATGCTTGTGGTAGTGCAAAAAGTAGACATGTAGGTAGCATTAGTTTGTATCTTAAATGTTGTTTAACCCATTGTCAGGAAAGAAGTCCTCGCGTCGCTTCTATAGGAAATTGTAAAATATTTTTATAGATATTGATTTCCATTATCTAAGCTGACTAGGTATGTCCTGATTCTAATGGCAATATTCTGAGGCGCATTTCAGAATTCAGGAAACCTGTGAATTGAGATGTCGTTAACTGTCAGTTTCCTTTCTTCGCTGCTAAACTTGCTGAAATAAAATGTTAACGGATCTTCAATGGCAGCTGGTAAACAAGACAACAAATAACACTAATCGTTTCTGGCTAACTGCTGTTATTATTACAATATAGGAAATATTCAAATGTACACCATAGATACAAGCTTATTTATGTAACGTTTAACGATGACACTGTTGGATTTTCGCTTAAGCGAATTTCACGAGCGCGTTATTGTTTGCAAATATGTATCTATGTACGTTATTTCACACTTCATTCTAAAATTTCTTGCAATACCTTCAGTCAAAGCCTGTGTTGTACGGTTTAACTTCAAGTTGACTCCTGTGGTTTTCATACGCCAATGCTAATTCTATGGTGTCAAGACTACAGAAAGGCGTTTAATTTTCAACTGCTTTGAGACTTATTAATGACTTTAAGAGATATGTACGTACATCCATAACCGATGATTACAAGATCCTTGCACTCTACACAGGAACGAGAATTAGTTGATTGCACTTTTCTGTCATCGCAAAACTTGAAAAAAATACGTTCTCCAACATTTCCATCGGATAATTTTAAAAATTGTATTACCAGTGGCAAGTGGCAATGTAACTCATATGTTATGGACATTGATATATTCAAGTCGTTTATTTATTCCAATTTTTATATTTGAAATGTTACTATTGGATATAACGTAATTACACATGAAATTGTATATTAGGAATGGGTTTTGTTGTCCACTTATTTTGGTTGTACAATTTTATTGTAGTGCTCTTTTCCTGTGTCATTAAACTGGAAATGGTTGGGGATATCTTAATTTTTGGAAACATCTTCATTTCCAAGACAAAGACTAAACTAACAATTGAGCATCAAAAACTATCTTCAAGTAATGAAATAGACACGGTGTTATGTATCTACGTATTTATCAGCGTACATGTAACTGATGTAACCACAAGTGTGGAAAATGAAGTTTTCAAAGTTTTCTGGGATCCAGCTCACCATTACCCTGCAGGGTGTGTACATTGTCTTTAAATCTTGATCTTGGAGCCTTGTTACTGTTACACTATCCTCTACGGTGAATTATTATTAGTAGGGAAGGACAAACTCAACAACGGACTGTGCTATGTATAAGTATCTATATACACCGGAATAACATGCATGCAGTATATTTTGGTAATTTCGTTGACGTCCTAAAAGAGGAAAAGGAACCGTAGGCATTACCATGTTTACTTTAGGACCAACAATAAAAGTTCAGTGGAATATAAAAAAACCGTCAAAAACTCTTATAATACGCCTGGTATCCGATGGGGTTGACTACACTTCCATGCTTATAGTATTAGGTTGTGATATCCAAAGATCTTAAAAGGCTACAAGAGTATTCGTTCAATTTCGTAGCATTCGTATGTATTTCGTTTAAAGAGACAGCAATGTCTCCAACGCAAGTAATTTAATCAGAAATATCTCCATAGTTTTCTAATTACTCCTTAAATTATTAGTGTCTGTGGCAAGCATAATTAGGATGTCATTCTTGAACTTAATGTTTTACTTACTCTCGGACAAGTAGAGAAACTATTTGTTTGTGGTCTGTGAATGTGCAAAACACCCATGTCTAATGAACTGAATTAATTGGCTAAAAATTTATTTGAAATCGAAAAGGTAGATTTCCTAAAGCAGCATAACTACCAGTATTTATCATATTCAAGTGTCAGGTGGGGAAAAGGGACTAAATTATTGAATTTAAATTCTACTTGTAATTCGTAATTATTACAACTGCTAGGGTCACCGGAATGTCTAAACAGCATATGAATACCCAAAAAGAAACAGGAGTTAATCGCTTCCCGTGGATAGGTAATTAAGTTTTCAATGGAAGTGCTGCCCTTTTTACACATGCAATTTTAGGTGTAGCACCTTAAATGCTTTATCATTATTCTTTTGCACTTAGTGAACTCCAACGTATAATACTCCAGAGACGAGATTCTACTCCGTCCCTCCTTTCGATATCTCTCTTTTCTTCAATTCCTTTCATGCTGCACAGCTAAGTAACCGAAGAATGCCTTGATCGACTTGATAATTACTGTGGCAGGTTGAGTTATGGTGATTAGCAGTCACTGAAGTCTTTTTAATTGAAATCTTTAACATTTCCTTTTCACCAGCACTTTTTCTCTCAACGGAGTGTGTTGTGCGAGTAAAAATCCATATAAATGCGTGCATAATAGGAAAACAATACTCAAAAGCAGTACCAGCATTTCAGTCACCACACGTATGGACTTTGCTTATTTTCATGACTAAAACACCAGCAGTTCAAATTATGTATGTATTTCATTGTGAGCCTCTTCTTGACAGTACTTCCATTAACTATTACACTGAAGGCTTCGCAAAGGAGGATCCAAGCATATACATATTTTCTACGCATTCTTTTTGTCTTCCTTGAAGCATCGTTGGAGAGATGGTAGAAGAGCGTTAGTCAAAACTATTAGGCTTCTTTAAGTGTATTACGTATAGGGAAAAAAATTCAGGTAGAGACATGAATTCTCATTCATAACAGGTTCCACCGAATGGAATTTTCAAGTGTATTGCTATGCACATTTTACACACATGATGATATATAGAACCTATAGAAAGCATTGAATTCAATCCTCCTTTCCGGGGATTTTTTTCTTGTTAATTTTCATACGCTTTGCTCAACACGATAAGCACTGATTTGTTTCCAATTATCATAGCTTTTTAAGTTCGTTTTTTTTCTTCTGTAGTAACCTTTATAATGCTCTGCATTGAATAGTAAAAAAATCTTTGCTTAAAGGCAGTGTTGCCGACCACGTGAAGAGTATCCACTTGAAGAGTGTTAAGCTGTGTACAGGATTCGACATGATTGAATTTTTATGTGAATTTTCTCAGCTTGTAAATTTCACATTACTTATTCAAAGTGAAGGCATCCCAGGATTTCTGTAGCGGTGACTGCTGATTAAGTAATTTTGTTTCCAATAAAAAGACAATAATCTAAGTGACTTCGCAACTATCATGTGCATCTCTTAATAATTATTTCATATACTGATACAGTCACTCGACCATATTAAACATACCTTATATTTATGCAATCATTGATAAGGGTAATAATATGACTAAGACGTATTCACTATATAAGACATGTATTAATGTGTACATGAAATGGGCTTGACGGTGGAGTCAGTCCAAGATGAAAAAATATCAGCAGCACAAGAGGTGCGGACAAAAACATAATTCCAGCCCATTAAAATATAATAAGAGCTCTTTGGAGTCATCGCCATTAACAATATTATTAAATTATCTTTATTACGTGGAAATAATGGCGAATTACATATTTGTAGAGATCCATAATAAGCAAATCAAAACGTAAATTAAATGCAATCGACAAATAATGTGAAAATTGAGGCTACAAGTAAAGTTGTTAGAGACGTTCATTAACTACAGCGTCCAAGGCGAAGAACAATAAGTTTTACTTTCAGGCTGGTTACAAAACAGGAGGTTTTCAAACTCAACACACGATAATTATCTTAACTTTAGGCTTTCCTTTGGATACCATTTCGCTTATCATTGACGATTGTAGATACGAATGAGATTCATAGCTTGTGGAAATAGCTTTGCCTGAAACATAGCACATAGCATTTAGTACATATCAATTAGATTGACATGACGGCGATTCAACCCTCGTAGCCCATTATATTACATTGCATTTATTCTGCATTAACACATACTGATAAATGTAGATATTGACAGTACTAAATGGCCAGTGGCTAAAAGTGCCACAGATTTGAACCATACATTAAAATTTAGATACTGGTATGAGTTAAACATCTGAAGGCAAGTATTGCAAATTTTACAACATGTAATCGGCTACTTAAAGCAAGCGTATTCTTACAATCGTTTACCTCCAGGTAACACTTGGTTTCAATTCTCGAAGGTATTTCTATGCCCATATTGAATGGTGGAACTTGTAGTATACTTAAGGAATACTATATATACTAATAGAATCTAATCTAATAGGTATAGAATCCTAATATAAACTTCGTATGCCTACGAACGATTTCATTTGTAACTGTTTAATAACGCAATCGAACTGTGTTATTACAATCTATTTCTTCCGCTAACAGCTTTTGCGATAATGATGCCGAGAATTCCTAAGTTTTTTGTATGTCACAGAAACCTAAACTGGTGTCATTTCAGCATTCAGTAAGTGCATCGTGATTATCTTGGAGCTTAATTCATATGCAATAGTCTGATACTTATTTCGAACGTAGCTGCAAAAGGGCATTCATTGAAATGTTATCAATTACTTGCCTCCAGGAATTATTGCAAGTTGTTGCAATTCTATGGTAATTTAGTAAGTATGTATTTACGAATGTTTGTAACTTCGAAGTAATGTACGAAAGTTTAACATATAAGTATAAGTATTTTTATGTAAAAAGAATCTGGTAAACAGATTTGTTGTAACTTTTCCAGCAATTTCTCAGTAAGGCAATATTGGTTCAGCAGCACTAAACCGCTGAACCGTTTTGAAAATCTTTGATGAGGCACGTCCCAGGCTTAGCTGTGCTGTTGAACCGTAAGTACAATGTACTTTTGAAGTATAATCAAATTCCTTTAGGTTGAAACAACTCATAAAAAAATTAGGAAATTAATGAAAAGTGGAGATTGCATGTCTCGTTGTCTCGTAGTCTCCTCGTAAGCGTACATACGACAACTGTTGTTGGGATTAGGCGAATACTGTTGATACTATGGTTAGAAATTGGTTCAAAAAGAACTGTTGCAGCCTGTGTGAGCGACAAGGATTGAGAAAAGCTTGTAAAATTGTTTAAAGAAACAAACCATAATTTATGTCTTTTTCCGGCTCATTAACAAAGGAGAATTTGGTGCTTATAAACTCATTCTGTTTCCGCACAATAAGATTACGAGATTTGCAAAAAGAAGCATCCATGCACGCAATAAGTGAAGTGCTGTCAGCCGGAGATGAACAGCTTCATTTTATTGAGGATCCTGCTGTGAGACAATCTTTATAAACTTGATAGAAGTAGAGTAGCATTAAATGTATGACTTTTATGCGTAACTACGCTGCTTTGAATTGTAAGTTTTTATGTGCTTACTACTAAACTAAAACTGACCACACCATTGACTATCATTTTATGTTCCTCCTACACACTCGAGCTATTGTAAATAATTTCATTGGATCATTTAAGCAGGTTTACAATAAAGTTGTAAGCACAAAACACTGCCGCTAAAAGCAATCGCCTTAATTCAAGCTAATTCTATGAGCTTTCCGCTGCTCAAAGTGGGAATATAAGGAGCTTAAGATTATTTTATTTCTAAAGCAATAAGTCTAAAGCTTTTTATTAAATGCCTTTGGTTTAAGTTTAAATTCATAATCCGTAAGTAATCTCTATTTTCAAAGGATGCACCAACCCGTAGTCATCGCCGCAGCTTACTAGCAGCATATGTTCTTCTAATTCATAAAGACGCATACGGCTTTCAAAGTTATTGCTATGATTATAGGTCATCCTAAGGGGTATTGGCGATTAGCACACTAACACTACTGACTTTTAATCACTTTGCTATACGTTCATAATCTTTGAGAGTATGAAAACTGCTGTTGCGGTTGGCCATTTACAGACTTAATGGATTGTTAGGCAGTGGCGTAGAACTAAGTCAAACTTAGAGCGGACTAACGATAAGATTCCGGGAAAATTAATCTGGAGTGAATTCGCATTTTTTGGGTGTTTTTTCAAGTTCTAGTATACAACATATAAGCAAGTACACATCGTCGTCATATGTCGGACATTAACCTTAACATAATCATTAAACAGGAAACTGAAACATTACCGTTTTAGACAGTGTATTTCTTGTCAAGAATCCTGGTTCAGTTGTCCTCGCCAATGTTGAAAATGACAAAAAAGCTTCACCTGTCCTCGGCGTTGTGTCGTCTGGCGCACAAACGTCAGCGGCGTGTCAGGAGCCTCGAAGCGTTTCAAAAGACGAAAAACACTTTTGATTGTATAAGAACTACTATCATCAGCTTGAAAGGCGATGTTAACGATTCAAGTTATTTGCCGATTACATGGGATTAATATAACAAACAGGTAGATAAGAAGGGTAAAGTTGCTCCCACTCTGTCCAACTTATGTGCAGTTTTCCGTCGTACATCTGTCTCTTCCTTAACGGCTGGCCTGGGTATGTTCGGCAAATCATTACGATACTCCGTAAGATACATATGGTATAGCATTAGGGAAACATAATGGAGCAACATATTTTTTTCTGTATTTTGTGAGCCTCACAAAATCCTAATGTATATCCCACAAGTTTCTAATGTATGAATCCAAAATGCTTTCCAAAAGAAAGAGGTGAATAAGTGTATAGTTCTGGTGTATTTAACTGCATAAATAACAACCATGGAGAAGCTTTTTGACATAGAAAAAACCTGAGGGTGAGAAGATAATTTTTTCTAAAGCTAATTGTATAAGAAGATACACATATTACATATATACATAGGAGCAATAAGATGTACAGAGAGTGTAAGACAGAGACCCCAAACTCAAACCAACGACATACGCTTCCTTATACAAAAGCAATAGCAGACGAAGAGAGGAAGTAATGGGAGAATGATTTCCTTTGATAATTTATTTTCTAGCTTATAGTAATAGTATATTATGCATTATTTAGAATCCTCATGTGATGAACATTTCAAGTTATATAGGGCCATTCAGGGCAGTAAGCTAACAACTGATATTAAACAGCCGTCGTTTTGTAACGCTCACTACTACTGTCAAGTCTCCCAAGATCTTACCTGTCTCAATCGTAATTTAAAACTTTATGCTACATGGAAATGTAATATTCAGCATTGAGGATACATGGAGAAAATATGTAAAATGTAGTAAACTTTTATTAAGTTATGTATATTATATGTATATTTATTACATACTACATAGAAACATGGAAATTACATGTAATATACATAGTAGCTATTACACAATAGCCGTGAAATAGTTGCTTATAATTTTGTTGTGGACTTAAAAAATTACATATCGTCGGACTAACTACAAAAGGAGCTTATATGATTTTGACACAATACGAAAAGGAGCTTATATAAAATTCACTAATTCAAAAAGGAGCTTATATTAAATAATTGTGTTTACGGGAGCTGGTGGCTCCGGAGCATGGAAAAAATATAAGCTCCTTTTTGTACCGGAAAATTTCGAAACGCAACATGTCCCCTTTTGATACTGACCCAAAATCATATAAGCTCCTTTTGTAGTTTGTCTGACGATATATTCAATTTCCAAAGTCTCGACTGAGTGAGCATTCGTTTCAAAGTTCATAAACCTTAAACGTTATTATGATGATAAGTCTAGATGGAGGAAAAAATCGGACCTGAATAAAAATAATTTATTGTTCAGATAGCAAAGGCAGGGACAAGTAATGAGAAAATCCAGCTTCAAGGCTTGAATTGAATATCCATAAGCAGCAAGGAACATGCAAATTTAATTGCTTCTGAACTTCTAGTAGCTTTGTTGTCGCTCAATTTTGATTTACACTTACCTCCCAAAGCGCTTTTGTAATCCAACTTCCATAGTTTAACTAAACTTGAGGCATTTGAATGTATCTAAATGTTGCTGTAGGTATATAGTTTTTGCATGTAATGTTTTGAATGTACGAATGTATATATATACTTTTGTGCTTATACAGGTGGATCTTCTCTAGCTGAAGGTTTGTTACACTGGCCCTAATCTTGCCAAACATTATATAATTAGTTGTCCGTATTCAAATTATTACGTACAAACGAATAACTACAGATTGAAAGTATTCTTTGCACAACATACCTAATGGTCCCAGTATTCTAACTTGTTACTCTTGGATTAGCATATAAGAATAGCCCTGCATGTCGGCTTCGAAGAGATATGGCGAACCCCGGACTTTGTGTTTTAAATAAAAGTTAGTCGCCAGAGATGCACGAATTTACAAAACTCAAGCAGAAGAAAGGTTACATAATGAGCATTGAGCAATTCTGCTCTGCTGAAATACAATGGAATGATGCCCTCAAGTTGGTTGATATTGTCAAGGAATCTTCTGCTGTGTACAGAGTAGTATCGTCATGGGCCGGCACGGTAGTTAATGCGGTATTCTTTGCAATTGCCATCGATTATGCTTCTATTCAAAATTAATGCACCAAGGAAGCGTAAAAAGCTAATTAGCATTTTACTTGGCTGCAGGTTTTCTATAAATTGCGGCTGAATTCCCTCGATATTGTGGTTGTCCTACACTCCATGTCTTCGCCAACCATAATTTTTCCCTTCTTGTGGGTAACTTTTCACTGGGTGGTCACCTAATGGGTATTTAATGTATGTGCTGTGTATTCGCAGATGGGCCACGAAATCTTTTATTATCATCACCTTGATATTGAACTTATTAACATTTTTGGAACTGCAGACATGTAAAAATAAAAAAGCCTCAACAAATTGAAAACGAATCGGATTATGTAGTTTAGTTAGATGTCCTGGAATTATCAGATGATTTACAATTTAATTACAACAAATGAAAATTTTTTCCCCACGTGCTGACAAAATGCTTTCAAAAACATTTTATCGACAAGAAAGTAATTATATAATGTAGTAAGAAACTGGATCAAGTTAATCTACTTTATGCTAATGGAAAGTCGATAATTCGGAATAATGCTTTAATTGATGATACTAAAGTCCTGGAATGCAAACTGGTTCGGAATGGCTTTCTGGAATAAAATGTTTCATCATGTAAGCTGTGCCAGCCCTGAATACGTAAACACTGAATTAAAGCACATAAAAAAGATTTACTTTCATTTTCTCAAACGCCACAGGACGGAGAGTAAAGTAGGGGGGAAATGACTATACTCTTCCTTTTTGCATGTGGTTGCTGTAGGCTTTCGGTGTATATGAACTTGGTAAGCTTATAAGTTGACAAACGAGGAGGTCGTGAAAATGAAAAGTTGCCTCTTTGTCATCGATGCTGGCGGCGAAAGATCATGTCCGCAGGAATTCTTGGTCTTGTTGTTGACGGTAATACTCTTGTCAGCCACAATGAGACTTAAGAGTTCGGAGGCTGTCTTTTCTTGAACATACATACATACTTCACAACTTCTGTAGTATTCCTTCATCTTATCAAGCTTACAACACGCTTATTTTGTATCTTATTATTCACTTGACCGGTAAGTATGGTGTTTTACCAACCTTTATATCTATATGTATGTTCATGAGTATCTCTATTAAATGCACAAGCAAACAGAAGGCTTAAGGTTGACTAATTTATTATTAACAAATATAATCTTGCATATATAGACACGTTTTCTAGCATCGTAACTTCTCCATGTTTAAGATTACGGAGTTGCAGTTTGCAGTGCATAATTCGCAATTTGTACTTTGTACATTTAAGCAGGATTTTCCTTATAGTATGACACAGTATAAATAAATACAATATACGTGCGCGAATAATACTAGCTATTATGAATTTTAATTAAAGGTCTTATCAGTAATAGCAAATGGTTAAAACGTGCATTTGTTGTTGCAGAGGCCAATTTCAAAGGGATGCTCTTCTTTTTCTCCTTCATTTCTATACACTATCTCTGCACTATAGTTACTATGTAGTAAGCATGTGTACGTATAATTAAATAGCTATTCAATCAAGAAAATCACATGAATGAGGATGATGCTTGCTTGTTCATTGTTCATGGTAGTTACTCTTGTACCTACAAGTTTTAACTTTTTACGCGGTTACCTTCATTGGGGATTTATTGTTCGATCCGCACGCAAAATCAATAGATATTCAGTCATTACTCTGTCATGTCCAAGTTAATATTTGACTGCTATATCTTATTGAATGATCTATACTAATTTGTGCAATACTACTAGTGCTAATGAGCCTCGAGCAGAAAGTGATCAACAAAGAGGAATTGTGATTGCTGTGTATGGAGCGAATCCGCTATAATTTATTTTCTAAAATTCTTTCCTTCCTTTGAGCTAGAAAATTTCTATACTTACCTATGTACAACTATGTACGTTGGGCAAATTACACAAACTATTATGGGATAGCAGACAATAGTGATCTTTAAGCAGTGCTTCGCTGATCAGTTAAAACTATCCTTCTCTCAGAACTACCCTTCTCTGTAAAGCATCGTGTATACGAATATACGAAAGGGCTCATTCTTTTAAAAAAGATAATGCTCAAATAATGAGATGTTTTTTTCCAAATGTGTTTAGCATAAAAGTTGTAAAGCTCGTTAACTTGCAGTAATTAAACGCAACGTGATGTTTATATTTTGTAATTTGAGGCCACCCACCCTCCATTCATGCGAATTGAAAAATATCCAAGGAGGATAATCTCTCCAAATTGCTTTACCCATTGTTAAAGTAAAAGTGCATTTGCACGTAAATCGTTGCAAGGAATTTCAAAAATTTGCCTTTTTATATTTACTTACCTATTATATGCCTGACTTTTATTCCGTTGAATATAAGTATATTTAACAGTTAGGATTCTACTTTACATTGCATATTTTTCTGCATTTACAAATAGTATATACATACTTCCACAAAACCATGCAAGTTGCCTCCTATAACTTATTGTTAGTTCAGATGATTGAAGTAGTTATGAACACTGACTATTAGTAGCTGCAAGATTAATTTTTGTGCTGGCATAGGGGCTGGATACTAACACTCCCCTATAAAAATTTATAAAATCAGTTTAACTATCGCCAGTCCACTGATACCAACGGAATATCTTACGCTTATTGCAAGAACCACGTGTTTATGACAAAAAGATGATCCGTTTCGTTGTTGTTGGAGCTTATTGCGGAAAGGGGTGATTTCTATCAATTCAATTCAATTCAATTCAATTCATGTCTTTATTAACGTCTTATTTCTGTGTCAGTACAAAATGACTGTTCTTCCCCCAG
>JAQGAK010001965.1:0-24529 GCA_034696945.1 Lipothrix lubbocki
GTATTAATTTTAGTATTAATTTTAGTATTAATTTTAGTATTAATTTTTGTATTAATTTTTGTATTAATTTTTGTATTTTACTTGTAACTATTGTCAATTTCTAGAACGTTGGTTATCAATGACTGCAAAATGCTAAGAGAAGCAAATAAAGTAGTTTTTTCTGGTAGACCACCAATCCCCAAGTTTACGGTTGCCTCAAATAACAAAGGTAAGTCATGGTATCCATGAGCATTTAGTTTAGATCGTGGTGTTTTCACATTCAATTATAATTTTAATTAGAATACGTGTTTATATAATATCTAAATCACCACTGTATTTGCAACAGGAGTGGTTATGAACGACTTCCACGGAGGCGAGCAGCGACAATTTGTGGTGAAGCAGTTAAAAGTATTCAGTGAGAGCGGGGCACATGTGGAAGCAACTATGAACGAAGGGCTTTCGATACTTCTGGATTCTTTCGCCAAAAAAGTGGGGACACCTGTTCAAATGAAGGATGCTTTTACGCGCATTGTTTTAAATTCAATGTGGGAGACTACGATGGGAATCAAGTTTGCGCTGGATGATCCAGAACTTAAAGATTTGCCATCAATGCTCGAAATGTTAGCCTGAGTTTCAGAAATTTTAATTTAATTTTTCGTATATTATTACTATACATAATTAATTAATTAACATCCTTTCTTATTTGTCATTTCTCAAAATGAATTTATTCCACCACGTTTATATTTCGTTCTGCCCAGAATTACTGAAATGCCACTGCTGCACTCCGTCGGAAGTTTCATGCCATGGGTGGGGAAACTCTTGCCAGGATTAACGGGAGTAAGCTCATTTGCAAATTCTTACGCAAACCTCATGAAGATAGTTGAGGATAAGATTGAAAAGAGGAAGATCTCGCGCATTAAAAATCAGCCCAGGGATATACTCGATACTTACTTGGATTGCATAGAAGCGACCACCGATCCTAATTCAACATTTTACGCTTCCAGTAATGTTTTTGTTTTATTATTGTTTTTATGTTAAAATCTTTATTTCTCCCATTAACAAATTAAATCTATAATAAATTAATTAAATCTATGTATTATCGTTAGCAAATTCTGAAAGCCCCTATGTTGTACATGTTTCAGGGAATTTCTTACCCTACACAATGACGGACATATTTATGGCAGCTGGTGAGACTACAAGTACCGCCGCGAATTGGCTTCTCCATCTTATTATAAGATTTCCAAGGGTACAGAAAAAATTGCAGGATGAAATATCTCAAGTCATTGGCGATTCTACGCTTCCCAGCATCAAGCATCGGCCGGAAATGCCCTATATTGAGGCAGTCATAACCGAAATTTGTCGATTCACAACCTTTGGACCCATGGGTTTACCACGCTATACCTCCGCTGACGCGGAACTCTGTGGATATTTCATTCCAAAAAACACACTGCTTATTTCAAATTTATATGGAATTCATCATGATCCAGAGATTTGGGGGGATCCACAGGAATTTCGTCCCGAAAGATTTATCGATGCCGATGGGAAATTTATCAAAAATGAGAACATGGTTACCTTTGGGTTTGGCAGACGAATTTGCATTGGGGAAGCGTATGCAAGGGAACAAATGTTTTTGATCGTGACTAGAATTTTTCAAAGGTTTAGTGTATCGTTTACAGGTAAAATTCCTCCATTGGTACCTAAATTTGCCATTTCCTGTCACACTGATGCATTTGAGGTTATATTTAAGGAAAGGGTTTAATAACTTTAAAGGATCCTTTCCTAACTGAAATTATATTTGAAACGTAGTTATGATTCATAGATCATTAGCTGGAAATTCAAACATGCTATGTAATATCATGCACGTTCATATGGGTGAACTGTAATACATATTAGTATTTTCATGTATTATAGTGTAGGTATTCTATGTAAAGAGAAAATAATTTAATAAAACGGATGACCCCCACCGAATCGTGTGGTTTCGCTAAATTATTGAATGCAGTGCAGATTTTTTTAATAAAAATAATTTAAATACGTTTTAAGACGCCATAAATAATTTATAATTTGCTTTCTTTTATTATTGAAATTTATAAAGAACACGACATGCTACTTAAAATTACCAATAAAATGAATTGTAACGTCATTCATTAATTTAATTAGATACTAATCATTATTATTCATTTTCTTTTCATTAATCAAACAGAACAATCAGAATATATGCAATATTTTCAACTCTATAATCCAAATAATTTTGCAGAATTATACTATAAAAGTATTGAACGCATGAAATGTTTTTGAATGTAATTAAAATTGGGGAAAAGTCGTAAATACATTTTAGTGTTGGACCATAAAATATCTAAAGCTTCATTTAAAATTCGCACTTTATCCCGAAAATATCGAGTAATTTGGAGTTGACATGATATGCATTAATAAAGTTAGTTATGATCGATTATTTAAGCCTGATTTCACTCGTGTTTCAAAATCTTGCATTGAAAATGACTTTTTTAGTGATTATTTCTATTAATATTACAATGCTTAGGAAAGTAAAATGGAAGGAAAATAAAATGAAGCGTTTCTGATCGAAGTTGATGATAGTAATTATCTTATTTTGAAACAGATTAATCAAATTAAATAATCCTGGTCTTAAATCATCGTTATTTGTAACTATAATAATAGGATTGTTTTTTTATAACCTTTAAGACTATCATCATATATCACGAATACTTTATTGGGAAATTAAAATATTTAGCTTCATTTAGGAGACCTCCCAGACGCAATGATTTGGAAAGGTTCAGGATGAATGGCTATGCCAAACTTTCCAGTAGTTGGCGGGATTTTATTTCCAAAAACTAAATCGAACCTCTGAAAAATTCCGGTTGTAACAAGGAAAATTAGGTCTCTGGCGATAAACTCTCCCATGCAAGCCCTCTTTCCCGTGCCGAAAAGAACAAGACTCTCGTGATTCTTGTATTTACCCTCATCGTCCAAAAATCTCTCTACTTTAAATACTTCGGGGTCACCCCAGTGGTCAGGATCTTTTTGAATCCCGTAAGTATTTTGTAATAACAAGGTATCTTTTGGGATAAAATAGCCACATGCTTCGGTGTCTTCATAAGTGTAGTGTGGCATCCCACCGATAGTTGCGTAAGCACTAAACCGGAGGACTTCCGAAATGGCTGCTTCTGTGTATGGCATGCTTAACTTGTCGCTCAGGGCTGGTTTCCTTGAATTCCCAATCACAGCATCTATTTCCTCTTGTATCTTTTTCTGAACGTCTTGGTGGCGCGTGAGCAAAAGTATTATCCATTCCAGCCCGGTGTTAGTCGTGTCGCCTGACGCCAGAAACAGGTCTGCGAAGGTATGTGGCATGAAATTCCCTGTGTGAGGATGAAAGGATTAAGCATGATAATTATTAATATATTATAATTATGTATGTATGTATATGTATTATACAAACATACATACACATACATGTACAACAAATAAACTATAGGGAATTTACAATACTCAGCATCACATACAATTAGAGTGGAAAGTTGAAGAAATGTCTACGGTATTATCCACGTTATCCATATACGCATCCATTAAATCTCGGGGTTTATCCCTCACACGAGATCTCTTCCTATCTTGAATCCGATTCTCCATGAAATTGACTAAGGCCCCAAAGGCATCGGCAAATTCTGTCACTCCAGTTAACCTGGGAAATAAGTTGGACAGCCAGGGTATGAACATTCCCATGGTAGCAAAAATGCCTGGAATAGCATCGAGTCTACAATCAAAACAAACAAAATCATTTAATTCTCCAGGAACTTTCCTTTTTTTATACAATAAATGCCCTCTCACTAATAACAAGAAATAATTTAATTTATTTAATACAGGAATATTCAATCTCCAAGAAGCATTTCAAGCGAAAAATCAAATTCTACACTTACCGATGCAAGTGACGCGCAAGCTCATGGAAACTTTCGTCGTCTTTGTTAAACCTGAAATTCGTAATGATTGCTAAGACAGAGTTCAAAGAAGCCCGGACGAACATCCCTAGTGGGGAAAATGGCCGGTCACCCTTGTGTTCAAAAGCTTCCAGTAACTCATCTATTTCCATGGTAATTCCTTTTTCCAGCCGAGAATCCTTGTCACAATATCGTTTTAAATTCTTCAATAAAAATTTCTTCTGTTCACCGTTGAAGAATTTAACGAACGCAACACCTGTAAATCCACAATTTTGATAATCAGCTATTATAATTATCGTCATTATTTAACTTTTGCATTGCATTTATATTTTCATAAAAAATTAATGAAAATCAAACGAAAATTAATTAGAGACCGTTGAGAGTAACGTTAACTTTATTTAAACCTTTTCCCTTGCTTGCTGCAACCAAAGTCGGCATGGGCGGTCGATCGGATAGCGCAGTTACTTTAAATGCTTCCTTGACCGATTTGGCGTCGTTAAATACCACGGTCCTGAAACAAATTTCGAGATATTCGACTGTTTAATAGTAATTTATTATTACTATTCATATAGAAACGGTAGTAAAGTTAAAGTTGAAATGCAAAATACGTAATTATTATTGTTGAAGTAAATGTTACCGGAAACTTCCGAAATACACCACAAACATAGGCCCATATTTCTTCTTCCATTTAATCAAAGTCTCGCAAGGATTACTGCCAAAAAACAATAAGTGACCGAAGATGGGAAGCGCCCAAGGGACTAATTTAGAGTTCGAAATTAATATTTTATTATTTTATATTTATTCACTATGTTTTTAATTCAAAATACTAGTTTGATATTCTAGTACATACATTGTAATAAATTTAAAATTAATATTTTGTCAACTACCAACTGGTGGTAAAGGTAAGCCTGAAGGTCCAATACGGCAACGCTTCCTGTTGAACAAGTAGAGAAGTAGCAAGGGTACCGCCACCAGAATCAAAAAATGTAATCCTGCATTGAAAAATTATCAGTCGTATTTAATTTGAGGTTAGAATTAATTAGAATTCCAATCAGTCTAGGTAGCCCAACAGTATAATGAAGATTGCTAACTATACAACATACCGTCCATTATGGATTTCACCTGAATCACGCTTGGAAAAATTACAAAAAACTTCGGATAATCGGATCAACCTTTAGTTCCGATTTACATTTTGCAGGATGTTTTCAAATAAATTAAAACCTTTAGGAACAGGTCAATGGATTATTCTTGCTATAGCTCAACACAATAAATTTAATTATGAATGCATAATTATTACTCTCGTAGTTTAGAATTTGAGTTGTTTAATCTTATTTTTTTAAACCACGTGAGTCAAGACAAAAAATGGATACTGTTAATTTTTTAAGATTTTGGATTTCGTGCAATGTTTTATATATTTTATTCTATTGCTCTTCATTAGAACGGTATTAATTTTTTAAATAGTATGCACGCATATTATATCTTTGAAAGTAAAGGCAATATAGATATTATATAGTACTAATCGCAAGTGTAATAAGAGAAATGTACAATGGTAACCGTACTAGACGAGTAACTGGAAAAGCCATGAAATTGCATAAATTTATGGGGCTTTAAAAATAATAGGATCTCTACATATTAAATCGACAACAATAATTCGTCAATAAACTTCAAAATTAATTTATTTTATGCAGGTATTTTAAAATAGTAATGTCTGCTAGTGCCAGGTTTTTAGGTAGGCAAAACTCGATCACACTGAATCATTGTAACTTCTTTGTTCATTAATGCTGCGTTGACGTCAAAAAAAGATTTTAATTAATAATTTATTGATGAAATCCAAAATGATTTATGAAAACCATAAAATGAAACCGAGGATCGTGCATATTGTAATAATGATAGATAGATAGATTTATTGAAAATGTCATAATAATTTAGAGAAAATAGATTTTCACAGATTGAGCTGACTGCCATGCATAACACAAAAATATTTACTAACGAGGAAATAAGTATTTAATAGTTATACCTAGTATGTATCTGTGATTTTGTAGTCTTTTATACTGAGTTACTTCATAATTTAACTTTTTTTGGTTTTGGCACTCGTAGAAACCAGCGGCACCTTGTACGGCAAGAGATAGACCACCTGCATTAGGACCGCCATCACTGGAATGACATTAATGATCCAAAACATAAGATTCCAAGGATCGGCTTGGAGGGCTTTAGGTGTTTTCCAAAAGAGTGAGCTTGATACTGCTACGAATTGACCCTTGAACACAGACGAATTTGAACTTCAACTACAAATAATTGATCTTTATAAAAACATGCAGGGAGCTCTACCTCCAACACGAACCCTAAATTCACCACGGCAACATCCCAAAGATAAGTAGGCTTGCTAGTCTGAAAGTGGTAGATCAAGCAAAGGATCAGTAGGGGCAGCACCACGATAACGTTTTGCCAAATCATGGCCGCCATTGGAGGAAACGATTTCTCAACGTCGTCCAAAAATATAATTGGGTCATTTAGTCGCACCATATCCAGAACTTGGTTTCTTAGGCCCAGTAACACCTATAATAAATTATTTATTATTAATATTACCCTTTAAGACTTTTAAGAAAAGTTTTCCAATGCGCTTTACTAAGTGTATAAATGTAGATATAAGTACATAATTATAGATATATTTACCAAAGCTTTTGCAACAATGATCCCTGCAGTTATAATAAGTAATAGGATAGATGCTCGAGACAAAAATTTGCTGCAATCACTTTTTTCGTCATGTTTCGTTGAAAGTCTGAAACTCTTAGGCACTTTAAGAGCTCTATTTACAAAGACAAAATTGAAATTAGCACAGGATTATTAATTAAAATAATTATGAAAAACTTACGTTAAAGTGGTGATTTTATTTACACAAGTATAAGAAGTAGATAAAAAGGTATAATGGGAATAAACGAAATTGATATCGGATGCCAAGGAAGTTCGGATGCAATCATAGTATCCGTAATATTGACGGCTAAGTACAGGTAAGACGAGCAGGATATTACCAGTAAGCTTCTGATACTCTGCCTGAAGTTTAAAAGAGTATAAAAAATACGTTTGTATATTACCACAACTTTTTGGTTTCTATTTTGTAAGTTTGCATCCAACGTTTAATTTATTTACCCTTGACTGAATCTAAATAACGCTATGAAGTGAAGTAAATGGAGGACACAGGCATCGAAGAAAATAAATCCAGCCATGCAAATGTGATGAAAATGGTGAGCCTTGGCTTGGACGTATTGGGTAAGGAAATAGCCATGGGGAGCTAGCCAAATATCCACTGAATTGAGAAAGTCAAATGACGAGGACAATAATAAAGGAAGAAGCACAACTGCAAATTTTAAAATCAATTAAGTGTTAAAAAATTGTACGCAAATAAAATTTTGATTAATAGAAAATTTATTTAAGTAAATATAGGTCATACAGTAAAACGGCCAGGAATGATCATTGGTCCATTTCGATGCAAAAGCATTACAAGTTAGTACGATTATAATGGATATCACCACACTTCCAGGCCATAATATATGCTAAACATAATATAACAGAAGTTAAGTATTTATAAAGGAAAATTGCTATTTTCATTATGAAAGGTTTTCAATTTAGTTTAATTTGATTGCAAATATAGATTTATATTAAGTAATACTTACAAGATTGTCCTTGTAGGCCATTGCAAAGATATCCAGACCGTAGAGCAAGATCCCCAACAGAAGTTTGGTTAAAACTCCATTATATACAGCCTTCCAGCCCATTTTACTTGTCTTCAATACAATCGGGGACATCCGATCATGAATCAGAACACGAACATACAAAAACAACTACTATAGCACGAAATTGAAGGAATAAACAATGCACTCGAACTGTTTTCTAGCTTTGACTAATACTTGATTGGTTTTATCTTCCAAATGGGTATTTTAAAGGTAATTTGAACAAATTCAAAATATATTGTCCTAACGTCCTAAGCTAAAGGTTTTGCATGTTCCGCTATCTTCTTGGTACAAAGACCATTGTTCTATAAGTGCAAGATTTATTTTCCATTCCAGGAATAGCAAGCTAACTATTATTAAAGCACGTAAATGGCATAATCCTGACTATTGTATTCGAAGTAAAATGTGCTTCAATTGTTTTTCCTTTTGCACTGAAACTAATGAATTATAATAAATAAAAGGGTAATAAATCCTCCAGCATCCTTTGCAATAAAAATCGGTTCCTCAAATCTCATCATGTTTATTAGTCAATAATATCTCTTATAAATAGTGAGATTTTCCCCATGAGATAGATTATTATTCATAATGAGGCTTGTTATTGATGAATTCTAATTATTACAAAATAAACTTAGACTTGCTGCATGTAATTAAAAGTAAAATGAATTCGGATCTGTATCTGTAGATGCCTCCACATGATTTTGTAGTAGCTCATTTCATCTCAAAACTACCAAAGATTACATCAATGAAAACTTATCCTTTTATTTATTCTCATACAATGCATTTTTGTAATTATTACATGACCGCGAATTTATTTTGCTTTCAGCAGTTGCCGAGCAGGACTATTAAATATGAACTGGATATTAGATCAATCAATATTATATATTTTAAAACACTCTTGAGATGTGCGTTGAAAATACTCTTAACTGCTCTTAGGAAACCTTTCAGTCACAACGATATCGAAAGGCTCAGGGTTAATGACATTACAGAACTTCCCGGAAGTTGGTGGAATTTTGTTGCCATAAGTGATATTGAACCTCTGAAAAATCCCCGTCGTGGCAAGGAAAGTTATATCCTTGGCCATAAATTCCCCCATGCAAGCTCTCTTGCCCGTACCGAAAATAACAAGACCCTCTTGATGCTTGTATTTGCCCTCATCGTCCAAGAATCTCTCTACTTTGAATACTTCGGGGTCACTCCAGTGGTCAGGATCTTTTTGAATCCCGTAAGTATTTTGTAACACCAACGTATCTTTTGGGATAAAAAAGCCACACGCTTCGGTGTCCTCATATGTGTAATGTGGTACTCCACCCAAAGTTGGAAATCCTGTGAACCTCAGAACTTCCGAAATAGCTGCTTCTGTATAAGGCATGCTGACTTTGTCGATCAGGGCGGGTTTTCTTGAATTCCCAATCACCGCATCTATTTCCTCTTGTATCTTTTTCTGTACGTCTTGGTGGCGCGTGAGCAAAAGGATCACCCATTCCATGCCGCTGCTGGTGGTTTCTGCTGCCGCCACGATGTCCGCGAAGGATTGAGACATGAAGTTCCCTGTGTGATCATAGTATTGTAATAAAGATATATCCCTAATGTGTAACCTCTCTATGAGAACATATTTATGAAATATATATTAAATATATTAATTAAATATATTTGTACAGCTAGAGTGGAAGGTCGAAGAAGTGTCTTTGGTATTATCAACGTTATCCATGTACGCATCCAATACATCCCGAGGTTGATTCTTCACACGAGATCTCTTCCGCTCTTCAATCCGGATCTCCAGGAATTTCACTAAAGCTTCAAAAACACTGGCGTACTCAGCCACTCCAGTTAACTTCGGAAATAAGTTGGACAACCAAGGCATGAAGACTCCTATGGTAGTCAAAAGGCTTGGAATATCGGTGAGTCTGCAACCAAAACGCATTAATAATAATATTTAAAAATAATTGTTTAATTTAATTATTTAAAGATGCTAATTTTGTTAAACGAATATAAATTTCTGTTTTCAAAGCTAAGAACAAACCTACTTGGGCAAAAGGGCTGCAATTTCATGGAACCTTTCATCGTCTTGGGTAAACCTGAAGTCCGTAATGATTCCTAGGGCAGGGTTCAAAGCCAGTCGGACGAACGTCTTTAGTGGGTTAAAAGGCTTGCCGCCCTTGGCTGCATAAGATTCTAATAACTCAGAAATTTCTATGTTAATTTTCTTTTCCAGTAGAGAATTCTTTTCTGAAAATTGCTTCAAATTCTTCATTAAAAAATTCTTCTGCTCCCCGTTATAGAACTTGACGAGTCCAACACCTGTCAAGTCACAAAAATATTATTTACTAATTTACTATTTTTCATTTCCTTTAAGCGATTATGCTATATATGTATTTTTCATAATAAATTCATGAAAATCAAAATTAAATGAACCTTTTCCCTTGCTTGCTGTAACTAATGTCGGTATCGGCGGTCGATCGGAAAGCGCAGTTACTTTAAATGCTTCCTTGACCATTTTGGCGTCATTGATAACTACAGTCCTGATATTTGATTTCAAAATTTAACAAATAAATAAGTAAAAATATTTAAGCTAATGCAAGTCATTGTAACACCCAAATAACTATAAAACTCACCGAAAACTTCCGAACTGCACGATAAAAAGCGGGCCATATGTCTTCTTCCATTTCATCAAAGTATCGCAAGGATTACTGCCCAAGTACAATAAATGACCGAATATTGGAAGGGCCCAGGGAACTATAATTCAGAGGTCGAAAATATGAATTGTGAATAAGTTCATGATTTTTATCTTCTAGTATATCTGTAACTAGTAAGTAATTAGTATAGTATTTTTCTATGATTCTCAACAGTATTTCAGAATTAAAAATGACAAATCACTGATAAAATCAGATTTAGTTTTTGGCGATACCGATAGGTGGTAGTGGTAAATTTGAAGACACGTTTGAAGATCCAGAGCCGCAGAGCATCCTACCGAACAAGTAGAAAACCAACCAGGGCAGTCCCACAAGCAGTAACGTCCAAAAATATAATTCTGTTTAATTAAAACCAGCTATTTAATAAATTGGTAAAAGCTAATAATTAGTTCTATTAAAAACCAACAATAAAGTAATACATGCTTATTACATGTTAGTTAATGTAGAAACAATTTAAAGCCGTTTAAGTCTAATTCCTGAGCATATAAAGCTTGTAAATTTTTATGCGCTTAGATAACAATATTGTATACCTTCCAATTCCATTTCAGTGATAACCTGGATTTCAGGGAGCGACTCCGGAATTGAGCATCAGATGATCCTGTAAAAATGCAAGTAATAATTTTACATTTGGTTTTTGCACCGACTATAGAATCATTATGTAATAAGAGTTTCCAGAGCTACACTAACTTCCGAACAAGCACAAATCATAGGTTTTTTACCTTTGTAAATTTATGTTTGCAATTGCAAATGTGCAGTTGTTGCCAACTGCAATTTAAAAAGCGTCGCTGCAATATTTTATAGACCTTCCATTGTATGTCATTTTTGCAACTACTTTTATAATACATTATGCAATAACGGTAAATTGTTAATAATTCAAGCATTCTTGATGCAAAACTAATAATTCAAGCAATAAATTATATTACACATAAATCGCCAGCTATTTAGAATACAGCAAATTTTATTAAAATTATTAAGCATTTGGTGATCATGCTGTCTATAAAATCGATCAAGTCAAGGTTCTTGTGTAAGTATCTACATATTATAACGTTATTGTTTAATAATTCATTACATTTTTTTACTTTAAAATTTATTTAATTTTTGGAGTGAAGCTACGACCAACTGACATCTATCCTTCATTCAATTGCAGCACAATGCTCTTGTTGTTGGCAAGTTCATCATGCAAATCTCAGGGAGCACTTGCAATTTATTCCCGATTTCTCAGTCTTTGTTGCGTCAGTAGGGCTTCTGCTCGCTGTTTTACAGACTATGACAAACTTATCTGGGAAGAATCTATAGAAACTGAAGTTGTCCTTAGAGTTTCCGAACCGGTGGGGTAGAGTAAATGACGACGTTGATCTTTCCAAGTCCCAGTTTCTCCCTTTACAGATATTAGTAGTGTGCAGGTTTAAAAATAATTTATTAAAATTGAAAAATTAATTATGATAAATAAATATTGCAAAATTAAAAAATTCAAAATTAAATATTTGTAAATAAATTGAAAAATACGCTTAGCTCTTCGTCGTACAATTTATCAATCTTTCAAATCGACAATGATTTATGAAAATTTGATTAACCCCTGAAGATTTGAGGTGAATTTGAATTCGTTTAGCAAAAAAATTATAAAAATAAATAAAAGAATGAATTACTGTGCTTCTAGGAGCTTAATGAGTTCATTAATTAGTCCCAATAATTATCACTTTAAATAAATGAGGCTGTCACACCTCTTGAATCAAATGTTGCTATTTCCTCCATATACTAACTTTGTGTAGATACTGACGTTCATTTTATATGACGTGAATATGTATTAGATACTTTATATAAGATACTCGTATACATAAGGGATGGAGGACTGGATGAATAGCGGGGAAATAGTGGGTATTTATCTAACAACCAAAGCATCCCCATCCCTGGCAAGTATAGTTAAAAAGGGAAAACAAGGAACTGAACTGCGAGTCTCGATTGAGTTGAAAAATGCTGTTGAAGCTTATAATAAAAAGAGCATTGGGAAGACCAAAATGCATTTAGAAAATTACTTTTGTGCATTGCCTCTTTTTCCAGATTCTTTCAACGAACCACCATCTCATTCAGTCGGGTGCCATCCTATTTCTTTATAGACGTTAACAAATTATTTTCATTTACTATTGACTATTGCCATCGGCCTCAAAGCCCGTCATCAGATGAAATCATGAGATATATGCTTATTCCGTCCCATTCAACCCATTCCATCCAGGCGGACCGTGTGTACCGCAAACAACCTATTAATGTCTTCGTCGGAACTGACTGCTCAACCTTAACCATAATGTAATCCCATTAGCAGCCCAGTCTTTATAGAACGGCCTTTTTGCATTAGGTGCCATTTCCAAACCTTTATTAAGTTTCAAATGGAATCCCACTCCACACACATCAAACACTCCTCTGCAGGTTTCCAAGATTGGAAGTCTGTATCCTTCCTGATTTCTTTTACAAAATTCCTCGCAAATTCTTTCAGCTCTTCGACATTTCCAGCAGCTTCAAAATCACTGCGTAATACGTCCACAAATGTAGTTTTTAAGACCTTTCAACAGTCCTAATCAATTTTCAATTTGTTTTAATTAACTATTTACTTCAAGAATTAACAAATTTTCTTCGAGATTAACAAATTTTCTTCAAAAATTAACTATTTTCTTCAATAATTAACTATTTTTTTCAATAATGAACTACTTTCTTCAAAAATTAACTATTTTCTTCAATAATTAACTATTTTTTCAATAATTAACTATTTTTTCAATAATTAACTATTTTCTTCGAAAATTAACTATTTTCTTCAAAAATTAACTATTGTTTTCTTCAAAATTTAGAAATTTTATTCAATGCTGCAAGGTTGTTGTTCAAATTTTAGACAATTATCAATTCATGGACTCATTTTAACGCAAATTTGCAATGTATTTACAAATTTTTGCAAAACTTTCAATGCACTTAAAATTTTTAACATTTAACACCCAAGAAATTGGAAAATATTGAAAAATAGAATAATTCTTAATTATTATTAAAACGATTTGCATCTTTAAAAATCTTAAAATAAGTCGTATTATCCATTGGAACTACAAATTTGAGTATAATATAAACAGTCAAAGGATGTCATAGAGGATGACAAATAGGACAATGCTCGGGGAGTTATGCACCGACAAGTATCAAAAACGGTATCAAGATTGAGGAGATGACAAAATCGAAGGACAAAGAGGTAAATGTAGAAATCCTGTGAGAATTTGACTGTGTTTACGCATCCGATAAAACATGCTTAAGGAGTTGAGGAGAACAAGCTGTAATGAATGATGACAAAAGTGAAATTTTGTCTGTTGTTGTTGTTGTTGTTGAAGAACTACTACTATAGTCTTTGTGTCTAGATAAAATGTTTACGATGTCGCTGAAAGAAGAATAATGAGAGATATTATATGAATGGTATACAGATATATACACAGAAAAGAAATTAATCTGTTTCTCTCTCTCTCCTTAAAAGTTGAAATATCAAAGAGAAGAAGGGTTTTTGATGGGACAAAAGCGGAGCGGGTCTGAGTAGAAAAATGTGTGTGTTTCCGTAACAAATTCACTCGGTGCCATATGAAAAGTATAAAAAGAGTGATGTGATGATCAAGATTTGACGAGGATCATCAGCGTAATCGATGTATGAAAGAGTTCGCGTGTATAATATTTATCATCCCATTCCCATATATCGCTTATATGAGCTTTGAAAACAGCGCTACACTATTAAATAATACAGGGCTTTGTCGTCGGGGAAGAATACTTTAGTGCAGACAATCGTAATCGTTCGGCGACATGTAAAGTCTTTCATTTCTCAATCAGTCTTTGTGGCCTCTCTACCTTATTTTTAGCTGATTGAGTAAGTGTGTAAGGGAAGCAGTCAAAGTCTCCATGAAGCCTTCTCTATTTGTATCTTTGTATTATTTTTTTGGATTAATATTCTTTTTCCCTACAAAATATCATCACAATCACACTGGAAATGAAAGAATAGAGTTTATTTTACATTGTCAAAAGTCTTCGGCGCATTTCTTTTAATCTTCCAGAATTTTTCCGGAGCCTTTCCAAATCTCTCGATTTCGTTTATTTAGCTTTGGTAACAGTGAGATTTGAAAATTTAGGGTGCTCACATTATTTTTTCAAATTAGTGTGTCTGGCAATCTAAACTCTGAAACTTTACTTTTTCCCTCCTTATAAAATTATAAATTACAGATACTTACTTTAAGGAATAAACAAACCTAGAAAAAATTCCGTAATATTTAAAATATTATTTATTTAATTTAAATTTATTTATTATTATTATTTAAAAATTATTTTAAAATTAAATACCTATACCTTAATCAGATGTTAATGAATAAATTGTTTTATTGTTTTACACATTTTATTAATTATTACACTTTTTTTTATTTTTAAGCTCATTCCCAAGCTTGCTTTAATAAAATTTAGTACTTAAAAAAAGATCAAAATGTCTATTAATTTAAAAACAAAATAAGCTTTTTCCTAATTTAACAAATTTCTTTTCTTTTCTTCTTTACACGTTGGAAAAGATAATTAAATTGCATTACGCATGTTTTATCTACGAATCTCCAAATGAGAATACTTTACTGTGTCTTAAAGCAGCTGAAGAGCTTCTTTTGTATCGGAAATGCAATTCTGACCATCCGGAACAGCTTACAGGAGAACAAAATGAAAACAAAAGGTTGAAAACTAAACTGCTGTACAATGTTTTCGTTTGCCATTGTGAATTTTGTGAACTGGACTTTGTTTCAGGCTGATGCCATTGATTTGGTAAATCTCTTACTCATATTTACGAAATGAAAAATGTTGCTTGCTTGGAAGGGTGAGTTTTAATTAGAGTTTGAGCAAAAGCGAGCAAAAGAGAGAGAGAGAGAAAGACAGCGAGATGAAGAGCGAAAAGCATGGAAGTCATTGAAAAAACAACATTGATTAGTTAGAAGAAGAGAAAAGATTGAGCCAGTGAGTCCAATCAGACAAATTAAATGGTTTGTTCGTATGAACAAGGACAAAAGAAATAATGGAAGACAGAAAGGAATAACTTGTGTGGATGTGTATATACGTGTGTGTGTGTCTACGCTAGCATTGTTTTTTTCAGGGGAAAATCTAATCCTGTAGAAATTCCCTGTACGGATATTCCTATAAACTCCTATTTTACACGATTCTCGATCTCCACGTACCTTTCCTTAACTTTACTTTACTCTTGATTTCTATGAGAATTTTGTTCTGCATTTGCAAGTACAGATATTTCGTTTGGGGAAAGTGTATTAAGATTTTTTAAGTAAATTAAACATCGCATCCTCAAATTAATTACTTATACGTATTATTCTGCGTTTCATTTCTCTGGGGTTCTTCCTTCAAATTTTATGATTTTGTATCATATATTTCTGATTTTTGGTTTCAAATTTTAATATTTTTTATCTAATTTTTTGGGGGGTAATTTATTTTAACTTTGTTATTAAATTGTAACAATTTTCCTGCTTATTTCTTACACGTTTATTCTATTCTGTATATCTTTTAGTATGGTTATTAAAATATTCAAACTATAAAGATTCTTTAATTTCCCAATACCAAATTAACAATCCACATATTATAAAATTGTAAATAATTAAAATCTCTTTAAACCCCATTATGATCGTATGTCTACATTCAAGGTTGTACATGTGTAATTAAATAAATTAATTCCAATAACATTCAATACTCATTTAACTTGCATTATTTACAGTAGCAGCTCCTTTTTAGAGATACAGAGATCACTTTCTCAAGATGAAGCAGCAGGTTTTTAGAATTCCAACAACTATAATATATAAATAATTACATATACAAGTGCATCAGCATTGGAGTATTTCGAGAGTATAGAAGAGCACCAGACTCGTTGTTCCTAATGAATTCAGGCAGGCTTCTGGGTTGGGATGGGCTGGCTTGGCTTGATAGCTATGAAAGCATTTTAATATTCATTTGCATCCATCCGTTTAGTTTGTGATTCTTTTGTGTCTTGCTTTTGCCATGAGAAATGAAATATGAAATGAAGACGTCATTCAGATTCAGAGTGGGAGAGAGTACCCGCGTGATGCATATTATTTAGAACTTTTGCGTTAAGCACTGTGAAGTTGATTTGATTCCATGTGCCTCGCTTTTGTATACATATATATTATATTACGATGAGCAGGTATAGTATATGGAATGCTTATAATATACATACATACATGCATAGGTATAATATAATATATGGCATACCACTATCACAGTTATATACTATATGTACATACATATTAAATTATATAACATGTATAAAACACATTACATGTACATACATACACCTTACTTGTATAGTAGGAAGGAGGAAATACAAAGCCGAGTTAACTCTGCGCTCCCTTTTCCTAATGATATGTTTTCATCATATTGGATTGGATTTCTATTCATGAAAGCGTCGCACAGTCAGCTAACCATTATGATTACTTTTGCTTATGTACACGCGAATATAATTCGGCAAATATAGTTTAAGACTTGAATTCGAATCCTATTTTATTTTGTCGCGTCTTGCGTAAATACTTATTTCTACCCATGTACATACACATTATATACATATACATTCACGTACGTACTGTACACATCCATGTACATACATACACATTCATGTACACACGGTAAATATCGTAGGTATATAAAGCAAACACATATGTACGTACATATAAATATACATATAAGCTATCTAAAGGCATCTCCTATATAAGCTCACAGTTACATAAATTCATGAACGTACAACAGCTTTTATATAGATATTGTGGATACAAAAAGAGTTTTCCATAAGGAAATTTCCTATTCCTACAAATAATGAAGTGAAGTCCCTCTAAACAATTTTTTTGTTAATAGCTCCTTTTGAATATCGTCGCGAAGTATCAAAAAGTACCAATTTCTGTGTTGTAGGTACTGAAATTGGTACTTTGGGATCCTTGTATGGGATCCTTATGTATAGTTTGTATATACTATGTATAGTATGTACATAATAAGAATATATACATTATGTACTTATAGAGAGTTTATGTGCAGCACATAACTATACATACGTAGGTAGAGTATATTTATAGAGGACGACGCAGCTTCTTCGTCCCTCTCAATTCCTCCGTTCCGCTCCGTTTTCCGTTGTTGTCTCTTTTATTTAACTTTACCCCACCTATATACCATATGATGATGTGAATATAATGAGATAGTTGCATGAAAGCAACAAAAATTTCATCTTTCACAATATGCCATAGAAAATGAGACGAAATGTAAATGTCATGCAGTATTTTAATAAACTAACACTATACTACTATTATTATTACTCCGGCACCGGGTAACATCCTCCTCGTCATCTCATGGTGCAGCAGAACGTGTGTATATAGTCTGTGTGCACATGAATTTTGTTTCTGGAGATGAACATTTCTACAGATTAAAAACCGTCACCCTGATGTGTAAACTCTGTTTTCCACTCATAAGCTTTATGCTCGGGCTTTATCTTCATCCCTTGTTTCTACGTAATATTCTCCCGTAATTTTTGTTTCCATATTTTCATTATCCTTTCTTTCCAAATAGCACCTCCTTTTCAGGTTGTCAACCGTACATTATTTGTCTATGGTTTACTTGTATTATAAGTAATAAGCTGGAGGTGTTTTGAATTTTGTTAAAGAATATTCCTCCAATAATTTCATTCTTGCCTGTTGCTATTCTTATATTTTGGAAAGTTGCTTTTTTACACATTTTTATAGCGTGGGCTGAAGTATGTATGAACATTAAAGTAAATTGCATACATTTTCATAAGGATGAAATTATGAAGAAAAAATAATAAACATAAATATATCTATTTAAATAATTACATGTTTTAATATGCGGGTACGTATGTATAACGTGACATTGAAATAAGGGAAAATCTATTTTAAAGAAAATTATCCGTGAACTATTCTTCTGGTTTTGAAACGGGCGTTGTTTATTGAAACACATAATTCTGTCATCTTAAATAAATCTCTGATTCCGTCAAGTTAAAACAAATCTGAACCACTCAAGGAAAATAGAACTATTCTGCTCAATTCCGTCAAGCTAAAATGACAGGTCTGAACTCAGATGGCAGAGCTGATTAAACAAAATGTAAAAAAAAAGGATGAAAATACTTTTGAATCGAAATAATTTGTCGGACCCATCTGTCGATTTTTTGCTAACAAAAGGATCACACAAGTAATCTAGCCAAATTGATTTGAGTTTAAAGAGACAATGATCCCATTGAGTGCTGGTTCACTACATGAGATCAACTTCACCGCCTGTTTCCGTTCAACGTCCAACGCGCTCAATACATTCCTGCTTGATTTAAGGGAGGACACACTTATATGCTCCTATGCTCTATACTCCTGCAATGGTGTCCCACTTCATCTCTCATCAACTCCCCTGTCCCTGTCAGTGAGTCAATTATGCTTTTATATACACAACAACACAAGCTCGAAAAATGTAAAAACACTGGACTTTAGAAAACATTCACTGTTATGTTGTCAACAACCACTGGACGGAGTAACCTTTTTAGTTTCGAGTGTTTGAAGTACTTGATGGATAGATCCTCAATGCCGTTCAGAATTGGAGGTTGTACTTAATACAAATTTACTTTGTTCAACATTGTTTATCCTCGGTTTGATTCACAGTTTCTATGGGTCCAGGGCTTCATCAGTTTTTACATAATTTAGTCCGAGTGCATTGTCAGGGCAATTTAATCCGCTGGAAATTCGCTTATATACACTTGACATTGCTTAATGATCCATCTGGAATTTATAGTCATCTATACATCAAGAGATAAATATTATTGTAAACCTTTTGTTTTAATTCTAATTTCATTAATTACAATGTAAGTGTTTGATCTTTATTATTTTTTCCGGTAATTTTTTATTGAATTTGGCAACTTGTGGTATAATTTTTAATTTTTCTATTTAATTTCCTTTGGTAATCCTTCGTGGCTCGTGGCAAAAAATCTGGAGATATAAAAAACGAAAAATCATGTAAGCATAGCTAAATTATCCAAACAGGAAGAATTATTAAAGATCGACAACCATCCAGGAACCCCAAATTTAGCAATGAATCTACCTGTCGATTGCCAGGATGCATGCCAGAATAAGTAATAATTTTGAAACGGGAAAAAAATAATTCTCAAGAAATTATAATTATTACTGCTTATAGAAGATGAATCGGAGAAGGAAATAACAAGTTTTAAGGTTGGAGATAAAGGTTTAATGAAAAGTCGGGTTTTCGTGGAAAGATTTTGGAAGCCAATCGTAATTACGACTGTGAAGGATAAACTCCAGAATCGCCTCCCCTTTCCCCAAACTTGGCTGCGCGGAGGCGTACACTTAAACTTACCTCCACTGAGAGAACACAGCGGTGGGGACTGGAAGTCGTTCGGAGTACATAAGTCCTGTGGTGTGTGATTACGGACGGCAGAACTCCTCACCGATTCCACATGTTTTCCTGCCATAAGGACCCTCCCCTGTATCAGGAGTGCTTATAAAAAGCGGAAATCGGAGAGATGAGCTGCAAACGAGAAATCCGATCCGGGCATTAATTTCCTTGAAATATCTTGTCTCGCTTAAATTATTGCTGGGATTAATTTTTTTAAAATTTCGTACTAAAATCGTGTTCAAATAAATCATAATTATTATCATTACTCTTTAATTTCTCGTCTACCTTTCCCATTCTAGTCTTTTTTTAACTATTTTATTCCTGGAACTTCACAATGGCTAATAATTTCTTGGAAGGATCTCCTCTCGCCACAGGCTCCAACGAGCTCTTTCTTGAGGAATACATGTTTGGGAGACGCAGACAGGTTGGTCATACATTTTCTTTTTCTGTGGAAAAGTGTACACTGTAACTTTAATTTTTGTTAAAATTGTCTATTTAAAAGACTAGACGATATACTAAAATACGATTACGAATATTAAATTAAAAATTACAGTGAATTTGGCCAGGTTTAATGATCTATCATTGGAATCTTTTAAAATAAATAGGGCTCCATAAAAAGATTGTATTTTTTCCTGTAGCGTCGGAACAGAACCACATTTACAGCTCAGCAGCTATCGGAGTTGGAAAATTTGTTCCAGAAAACTCATTATCCGGATGTGTTTCTTCGGGAGGAAGTGGCTTTACGGATTAACTTGTCCGAGGCAAGAGTTCAAGTCTGGTTTCAGAATCGACGGGCTAAATGGAGGAAACAGGTTAATTAATTTGATACATTTTAGATAGAATTTCTAATTCATTGTTAACAAGGGAGTAAATTAGAATGAATAGAGAAACTTGCGAGTAATAATAGTAATCGTGCCATATTTAAAAGCGTTTTTGTTCCTTTCAAACGTTTTTCTTTCCCAATCCTCAGGCACGCCTGCAGTTTATGCAAGAGGCTTGGCGAATGCGTTACTTGGGACTCGGAGCACCTCCTCCACCGGCTCCACAAAATCCAGGTAGGTAGTTTAATAATAACAATCTAAAAATAGAATAATTCATGTATAGTTTTATTACAATAATTTATTATTTCTATTGCTATTTTCTCTATTTTTCTGTAATAAATTAAGTGTTAGAATATGGCAAGCATGACGTCCTATAGAGTTAACTGATTTGATGGGATTAATTATTTTATTGTATCACGCCATTACACAATAAATCCCATTGATTAATTGATTATACATTTAATTTTGTATATATTTAGAACCTTTTTAATCAATAAGTTAAAATGTTAAATTTTCAAGGCTTACGTTTTGGTTGTGCATTAAAGTTCCAGTTGCAGAGAGTAAAAGGATGCCCATTCATCAGCCGGATCTGACTTCGCCCCAGAAAACTCCACCGCATGATAGTTCACAACAATCTGTTATCTCGTCTGCTCTGATGGATCAACGCCAGCAAATTCTCTGTGCCGAAAGATTTCGTCTTGCTGCTCAAACGTAAGTCTCATGATTTCTAAGGAGTTGTATAGTATAAATAAACTTTTTGGTACATAAACACAATTGAATTATTTTCGCTTTTATTAATTATTATTATAATTTATTATAATTATCTAATTATTACGAGAATTTGTAAAATGGTTCGTTTATCGTTTGTATTTATGAAGATAATTAGCACTTATTGTTAGTCTCTCTGCAATTTAGAAGTAAATAAACTTGTAATTTAAAAGAAAAATTGAATATTTGTAATTTAAACTAAATATTTATTCATAAATTACTAGATTTTCAGCAGCGATGAATCAACCGTCGCAGCAGAGTGGAATAAAAGGATTTTTCTCCTTGATGCCATCGTTGTGCCAATGTCTTCCAACCAGATCCGAGGAATTCCCCTTAGGTGACTACAGTCGGAGTCCACCGCCGTCAGTAAAACCCGAGGATTTTTCTAAATGTCACAATTCCGAAAGTCGACAGGAGGGTTCGCACAGGAAATCCGGCAAAACAGTCAAAATAACATCGTCGGATTCGAACAAGGACGGCAGTACCAGTGGCAGTAGTGACGTGTCAAATGACTGTTGAAGAATTACAAGAGTATGATTATCATTAAAAATCATTAAAATTACGGTTTTGTACTGTAATAACTAAAATAATTCTTTACTATTACATGGCGTCAATTTAGTATTTACTGAACAATCTTGAACATTCCTAATTTTCTTTCAATAAACATATTAAATTTAACAAACTATAAATAAATGCATTTTAATAAGAGTCAACGTCAAAAGTTTATTAGGTACTAATTGAAAAAATCTGTATTATTCAAAAATATTTTAGTCAGCAATAACATCAGAAATACAATAAAAAATGTGCATTCTTTAGGGTTTATCGTTGACCTGTCGGAATTCGTAAGACTCAATGAAAATAGCTCATTTAAGCTTGTATAATTGTAATAGTATTATTTAATTTTTTAGAACCATATTAAATTGAGAAATTCTCTGCTCGATATTTGAATTCATTTTTTCATTATGACCTTAAAACTATCAGTAAATAAAATAATTTATCTGTAATTATTTATTGTATAAGAAATACATATAACTAATTTTTATTTCCACAATAAACCGTGTAATTTTAAAAAAATCCTACTTCTTTTTATATTCTATTTTTATTATAAATAAAAAACAGGATGTTTATACTGCTTGGCATGAAGTTAATAAATGCTGAATTAACTTCCTCCTCGCGGCCAACTCCACCTGTAAACTCTTTGCACTTCCACACTGTCAAAGAAGATAAAATAACAAGAACAACAAACCGGCAGGCGAACAAGGTTAACGCTTGATAAGACGACACCAACCAGCACACATAATTAAAAAAAAACTTAAATAGCTACATGCACGGATGCTAAAAATGCTAAACATTTTTATGGGAATCAACTGCTTCAAAAATGTTATGAGCTATTTCTGGATTATGGAATCCGAGACTTTGGTTGTCTCCCATCGGGTGTAATGCACGTACATATGTATGTATGTATATAATTGAAGCAAACAATTCAGAGAAGATGCTTTTTTAACAAGTTGGCACCGTTGTTCTTTCTTTCTGAGTCACTCTCTCTGTCTTTTGTTGACACACATTTGACCTTATCTTATTTGTATAATGACCTATCGTTCTTAACTATTCTTATCTTATTGTGAAATAGTCAAGTGCAGGTCTTTGCTATTATTGTCTTGCTAACTCCATACTTTATCATAGAGAGAGTCAATATTTGAGGCATATTTATTTACATTGTAGTAACAACGGCAGTTCCGGTTCCGGCACGAGCGAGACAATCTATTTCGTTCATGCCGCTTTATTTGGCATTTGCCTTATTACGACGCTCACTACAACGTGTGGTTGATTTTTTTTTAAATTTAGAGTCATTAGCATTTTTACCGTAAATTATTCATTCCGTTCGCCATCAGCCAATTACAAATTAAAGTGATTTTGAAGATTCTGAGTACCTGTTTGACAAATTGTGCTATTTAATTTCCATATTTTTAGTTTGAAATGGCTTTATTGGTAATACATTTTTAATTACTAACCATATGTACATTTTTGAACGAAGTTTTCAAATTAGAAATTGTTTCTCCAAAACCCAATGTTTTAAAAATTTTTATTTATAATTTCATTTCATTCATTTGTTTATATATTTAGTTGTAAATTTTGTTTATATATAATTAGTTCATTTTATTTCAGATTTTCTTAATATGGTACCTATTTTGGAACCAGCCCTGTACGGATAATTTAATGTTTAAGAATTATGCCCAAGTTCCTGTAAACGTGGCGATTGTCAGTTGGAACGACAAAAGCGGGATCCCGAAACATGTGACCTTCTACGACAATGATGTCAATCCTGGGGAGAACCGCACACTGCAAAAGCCAAATGCGGATTGGTCCTTCGAAGTCGTTATTAGAAGAAGTGGAATGGACAGTCGATTTAGGTGAATAAAATAGATAAATCAATTTTTTAAATCGATAGTTACGCGAGAACTTTCAAATAATAGGCTGGATCACATTTTAATAGTTTAGATAAGATTTTTTTTAGATACGAATTATAAAAATAATTATTCAACCCTTCTTGTATCACATTAGATTAACCGACAAGCTGTCCTCGCAAGGCTGGAGCTACTTATGGAAAAGTGTCTTTAAACAGAACATCCAGGTCGTTATGAATATCATGCAGGACACGCCAACTCTGAGTACCTTCGAGAACTATATCTACTCACAAATTCTGAATAACGGGAACGTTACTATTTCCGAAATGAGCATCCTCGATCGGGAAGTGATTGCCCAGATAGCACATAAGGCACAGAATTGATCATAAATTCCTAAGGACTGCCATTTTGTGACATCTCAAGGCATAATGTCGTCAAGACATAGCCACAATGTTATTAGACGACAATGTTGTCCAATTCAACCCCATTTGCGGACAAACTGACAGTCCGGAGTTGATGTCTCCAGGTTGTCTTAATCTCTGCCCGTTTCAATTTTCACCAGAACTTGGCTTTTTAAGACATCGTAGAGACTCAACTTAAAGAAGTGCTGTAATGACATCTTACGAGGAAACCTTTTGACTCAGGTAAGTCGCTAGGGCGATGATTTTTCTTCCATAGTTACTAGACATGCCATGTGTGAAAACCCGCTTTTGATTATTTCCTACTTTTTTGTTGTTTCGGAGATAC
>JAQGAK010001966.1:0-24516 GCA_034696945.1 Lipothrix lubbocki
AACAAAATCAGTTTTGTTTATTGTTTTGTTTTCCAAAAACAAAACAAGAAACAAAAACAAAACAAATTACAACACTATATGCGCGCACTGCACGCCACGTTTTTATTCAAGTTTTAGGAGTTTTACATAGTAACTATGATGCGACTGGTCCCTCGCATGAGGTGCGACGGCTGAAAAGTTCCTGTCTGTGCGTAATTTCGAATAAATACAGCGCAGCCTATATGCGGTAAGCCATGTGCTCAGGTGAAGCGTATTTGTAATGTAAACGCATTACGCATATATACGTTTACATTTATAGACTAATCGTACATTGTAAATGTTCTCATCTTCAGTATTTCATAATCAATTACAATAATTGTAATTAATTATTAGTACCCATAAAATTTCCAAAAAGGAAGTTTCCCTTAATTTTACAAATAATACCATGATGTACAAATAATATAATTACAAATAATACATCTTATGGATAAGATGTCCAAAAATTGTAGTTCATTCCAGTTTAAACTAGCCATAGCTTTGCATTCGTATAAATTGCTCTTATAATTTTTATCTTGCCTCCAGTTTTTAGCTTATTGATAATCATACAGCTTAAATATTATTAAATTAAAACTATGTTATTATTTTAAGAATTAGAAATAAACGTTTTTAAAAATTTATTTCTGAATTGCAGGGTAGGAACTTCAAACGCACACCTCTGCTCACTTCGCTTGTGTAGAGTTCAACCGTCATATTTTCGTATGCACGACCAGCGTAAAAAGTGTGAGTCGGCTTTGGATTTGATTTCCGCTCCTCTGGGTCAGTCTATGTGCATAAGAGTTACGTAAAAAGTAAAAATTGACACGACACTACGGCAGTGATTTTGCTCTGCGGCAAATATTGCTGAAGTTAATATTTAATTGGGAATTGTCAGTCGGCTCGGCAAGTGGAATTCTAAGGTAAATTTTGTTGACAATCCATTTAAATGATCTAAAATAAAATAGTATAATACAAGTAAATGTAAAGGTGGGAATTTTGCATGTAATTTAAACATCATTTATAAAAGGGCTACGATGAGAATTCGAATTAAATATTTCCCTGTAGGTTAAAAGGTTATGTGTTATGTATATTGTGCAATAAAGGGCAATTTTATCAAGTTGTTTTTATGTGGCACACGTATAAAAGACTTGAGGGAAACCCGTATTGCAGTCAATATAATGTATTAAATCCCCTAAGAAATGTGTAAGAACTGGTTTTTGTGATCATTTTGCACAATCCTGAATCCTCAGCAAGGTCTTATTTCCGTAATCACAACTACACTTCTTACTACTTAGTTACGTTATTACATAGACTTACACAAATCAAAAGTTTATTCTGACACGGGACGGTTTACCTTCCCATACGTTCTGCTCTGTTGGAAATATTTTATTTAATTATTGTAACATAATTCGATTCATATTTTATATTTGTAGATTCGGATTCGGCTATAAGAACATAACGAATCAACTCACTACATACATTATAAGTTGACGTGATGGAGGTAAGAGCAATTTATGTACTGGTTTTGGGCAATTGTCACAGTTAATCAAATAATAATTATTACACTTATATAAATCTCTGCTTGTGTGGTAGTTGCGGCAATTTTTTATTACATAAAATAATGTCTTCAATGTGTTGATCAATTGTGCAAGTAAAAACAAATAATATCGGGGTTTATTATTTGATTTCCAGATTGAAGTTGTTAGCTCAAGTGGAAAGCATATCACGAATATTGGATCCGTAAGTGTTTCGTCTTTAAATTGCATTTTTTGTAGAGCATCTTGTTATCTTTAAACTACACAGAATGGAAATTAACAACCGCAAACAGTGAGGACAACTTGTTAAATATGTGCGATCTATTGTCACAACTAATTTCTAACTAAATGGAAGTAAACAATGTTTCCCAGGTGTGACCGTTATGGGATTAATTCCAATAATTGCGGACTCGTTTTTCAGATGTGCATAATTTTAATAAATTGTTGCATCGTTTTTAAGATTAGTAAATTGTGAATTATTTCAAATGTCGCTCGGTTTTTTAGTTGCTACTGTAATATTATTGATTTGTACCTAATCTAGTGGATTTGCCTTATCTAGATTCCGGATTCTGCTACTATTCATGATATTAAGACTCAGATCCACGAAGCAAAGAAGGGACCTTATGCCGGGCGGCAAATGCTCCGATCGGAGGCTAGAGGAAAGCCATTGAAGGATAGTGACACTGTGGTTGCGGCTGGACTGAAAAATGGCTCCAAGGTTTATTTAAAGGACTTGGGACCACAGATTGGGTGGTCGACAGTATTTATGGCGGAGTATGCTGGACCCTTGCTGGTGTATTTGTGGTTCTACACCCGCCCGTTTATTTTCTATGGTGAAGGAGCTGCCTCGAAGCCCTATGCTCAAGTTGTTCAGTAAGTCGTATACGAAATCCATTGCGAAATTAAATTACACAATGAAAGATTTCTAATATAATCTTATCGTAAGTATTGTTTTTTATTTATATTTGTAGTATCGCTGCTGGATGCTGGACTCTTCACTATGCGAAGCGTCTGTTGGAAACTATTTTTGTCCACCGATTTTCACACCAAACGATGCCGTTGAGAAATTTGTTCAAAAACTGTGGTTATTATTGGGGATTTGCTGGCTATGTTGCGTACCACGTGAATCATCCTTTGTACACCGCACCTTGCTGCCTTCAAGTGTATATTGCGCTTGGCTTTTTCCTGGTAATTTCTGGATTTGATAGCCTTCCAATGTCTTAATTGCTTTTAGAACATTTCAAACAATTGTCCTGTGTATTTAAGAAATTTGTTTGTAATGAAAGTGTTTATATTTCGTATTAGCTGTCTGAGTTTGGAAACCTGAGTATTCATCTGCTGCTTCGTGACTTACGTCCACCTGGCACGAAGGAAAGGAGAATTCCATACCCTAACTCCAATCCACTGACGATGCTCTTCAAATATGTATCTTGTCCAAATTACACTTACGAATTCTATGCCTGGCTCGCATTCACAGTCATGACTCAGTGTTTGCCAGGTAAATAAATTCTGACGTCATTTATTGTGTAACTTTTAGTACCACTCATTATACCTTGGGAACGTGTTTATATGCTGCAGAAAAATTACGGAATTTTGTTAAAAAATGTAGTTACTAAATTCTTTTTTTAATTTTAGCTGGATTGTTCACTATTGCTGGATTGTATCAAATGACCGTTTGGGCGTTGGGCAAGCACCGTAATTACAAGAAGGAATTCGAGAAGTACCCCCGAGGACGCAAAGCTATCATTCCTTTCATCATTTAAGTTATTTTCGAAATTCTGAACCACTGGAAAATTGGCGTAATGATTATATTTTAGTGAGTATACATAGGTATATATTATTGTAGTTTTGAAAACATAATAGAATTCCAAGTGCACATGTTATTTCAAAAACATAAAACTCACGAACTACTTACACTGAAACTAATTCCATCGAGAAAGATTTATTTTTGTTTGTCTTCTATCTAGTGCAAGAGATTCCACCATTTGCCGGTGAAGAGTGTTAATACTCCTTTATTAAATACTTCAGGCCAGAATAGTTTCTAAATATTTTTAAATGTTTAATTCTATGTAATTGGATAGTTTGCTAACTTTAGAATTGGTTTTGAAAAATGTTAAAATGAATTATAAAAAGTATTATTTGCATAGTAAAACATCGAATACATTCGTTTCTCCAATACTCTCTGTAATATTAGAAATTATCGGTTTTACAAATAATAATACTTTGATATCTCTGAAGATTCTCTACGCATACAGATTTCATCACATGAGTCAACTTTCAATAGCATACTATTCCTTCAAGCGCTATACTTTCTGCATTTCGTTTCCAATTTAGTCCTATGACTCTCATCGAATTGTAATTATTATTTGCTATTCAAATTACAGTTCCATAGGAATTACCCTCACGGTATTCACGTCAGTACTGTATAGCTCAACTTGAAACGAACTTCATCGTGTAAGAAGTACTTGTATGCCCGAACTAGATAATTAAGTTCGCAAGTACAAGGAAAAGACTGTCTGAAAATCTCGTTGTCCATAGACAAGTTGTCTACTACCTTTTTACTCCTAGTCAGTAATAAACTCCCGGTTATGAGGTAGTCTGATAAGCATTTGGAGTGGCAAAGAAAATTTTATTGCAGACCAATGCGGAACTAAAATGATTCGTATAAAGCACTTTCTTGCTTGTGTAATAGCATACTCTCACATCCTCCTCATCTCATTCAGGAAAACAGTAAAATAACTTCGGTGTAGTTACTTACTTATCCATCGACCTGAAAGTTGTATCTACTCCAACTGTGTATTAAGTGCATTGAGATGTGGTATGGGGAGAAATTGCAAATGGACTTTTGATATGGTGATCCCTAGGCAGTCATCCATCAAACGCAAGACTTTCTTCGTTCATTTGTTGCCAATACTTTCCTCCGATATACTGACTGCCTAACGTTTCAACATTATTTATACCGCAAGTCCCACAGTGATGATTAGTAGATGAAGCCTTAACTGCAGCGTACATTTTTATCCCGCCTTCATAGTAACTTCTTGCTTAGAAGTCAACTCTTTTACTTTACTCTAACACAAAATTTAAATACCTACTTTACCATGCATACAAACATCCATGATATAGGTATAATATTTTTATACCACTATTACGAAAACATTAAGAAAAATTCTCTAAATATTATTACCAAGAAGTGAGAAATTATAATAACGTTCCCCTTGTAAATCCAGATTGAATTGCAAAATTCCCTATATTAACAGTAAACATCCTTGGGAGTTTGTCATTTAAAATATAAGACCTAGGAAAGTTTAGACTAGAAAAGCTGGAACCATTTATCATGCTTTGCTCTGTCTTAGAAAAGAATCCACTCCGATGTTTTACCCAATAAGGTTCTGTATTACGTTGGGGGGTGCAAGAGAAACCACCACACTGCAGGATGAATCTATTTGGAAGGAAAGTACTGTACTACCAGAAAAATCTTGGCTTGACCCAAGAGATTCCCTTACTTACATATAAATCCGATGGATTAACTTGTCAAGGCATGAGACGGCTGGCTTTGAATGTTACTGCATGTGAGCACTATGGCTACAGTTACAGTATTTCTGTTACAGTCTATGAAATATTCACATTTCCACCTTCCAGGTTTCGAGATATTTCTTCGATGTTTAGCTTGCATTATGTCTGAACCTGCATTACGCAAGCACATTTTTTATCTTTCTTACATAAAATCAGATTTTTTCCATTAACAATCATACAAAGAATATTGTTTCAGCATCACCAGATATCTCCATCTCTTCTTTCACAATCCTTTCTCTTATATTGTTTTCAAAATAGTTGTACATATGTATACTTACAGCATGAATGTAAAAGCTTCCATATGTACACAGTGTGTATTTGCTATGGCTTAAGATTTTTCAAGAATCTTCCTTAATCTTGATCCCATTTTAACAGAAAGTAAAATACGTACATAGTGTACTTATAAGTATAAATAAATGTAAGTATGTCATATCTATTGGTTGTTCTGTTTTGAAAATACCATTAGTATGTCCACATAAAATAAATGGATGTAGCTCCAAGATAGAGATCCTGTCCGTAGAGACTTTGGTTTACATACGGAGCTAGGGCATCTTTATTCATCCACCTGAATTCGACGGTTCCATTGTTTTTATTATTAGCAGAGAAATATATAATAGACGTAGATACATATTACGTATTTATTTACAGCTGCGTGCGTCATGTCAAAAGAGGGTTACTCTATCTCTTTCCGTATATTAATAGTTGAGAAACAAAAAGCTCTCGATTGTACGAAGGTCTTTCAATTTAATGCTTCCTTCATAAGCTTAAGTCAAATGGCATGGGAAAAGAAGATGCTAGTAAATGAGTGGGCTTGTCATTTTCTACACGCAATCATGTAGGTAGATATGTATTATCATTGTTTGTGTTAGTTACTTTTACTTCTACTTGCTTATAAGCTTTTAAACACGTCAGAATTATTGTGGAAATAAAGCTATAAACTCCAGGTTCTAATCTGAGCTGAGAAAATGCTGCAATTAAGAAACTAAAAGCCCTCCTACTCACTATTTTGCTGGAATAATCTCGTCGCTTCCTTCCATGTTTATGTATTTCGCTACATTCTGTGTATCTATGTATCCTGATATTATTCTATATTTTATCTTCGTAATATCTTCATGCTTTTCAGTATTATACGTGCTACATATATGTGTAGTATCTTATATACCTCAATTACATGTAGTGTTTTCAGCTTTTCAGTATGTTAGTATATTAAGAAGACATACTTCAATCTTATTTAATTATGTATGTTGATGTATTTAAAGATATAGATACTCATTTACTTCGAGTTTCATATTTCTTTTATTATCGTTCGTCTTATTCTTGAGGAAACACGAACGTCGTTTGCTTTATAGCAATAATTGTTGTAAAACAAAATGGAAAATCTGCTTACTTGGTTGCATAGTCTCCGGATTCTTCATTTCCAGGATTATTTGCTTTAATTTCCTGCAGGTTCATAGTTTTAGCTTTTAGGAGATTGTTTTGAAACTGGAGAGCTGGCAGAATCTTTCTTATGGACTTCATATCAACGTTTTTAACGTTCAGCACAATATTATACTTTCATGTATGTCTATTATACTGCATACATCTATCAATGCATTTTATAGTGTAGTATGTACGTATGGTGTTGTATTTCATATTACACATAGACATTGTGTCACTGATCACAAGTATATAGCGTTACGTACTTCATAGAAGTTGGTACTTGTAAGGGTGCATGCAATGTTCCCTTTTCTACTTCCGTTCTTGCTGAAAGTATGTACAGTATCTATGTAGGTATGTAAAAACAAACTCGAAAATCCTGCTATTATACTGCCAAAAAAGTTGCGGAAAGGAGATGGTTGTAAGAATCAATTGGGCATTTTATCCAGCTTCCTCTAGGCTCGTAATGAACCGTGCATGAAAGGTTCATCTATGCTTGACTTCAGTTTATGTATTATGTGCTTTGTATTATGCCTGTCTATATTGTCCGGAATTTTACAGTTGTATAATTCCTGTGTAAGCTACGTGCATTATATTTTGCATGTAGATATTTATACTTATAATATGGTAACAAGTCAAGTCATGTATGCTCACTTCCCCATTCATTTCCGCCCATTTTCAGTATATTTTCTTTATATTATAGCACCGTTGTTGCATTATTCGCATGATTATGGCATTGTATTATATGTATATTGAACTTGTCTATATGTATTTATGGTGTACATCAGTTAATGGATGCATGACTACGAGCGGTGATAGTTGTCATATACTACGAGACCTGACGGGAAAGTGTAGGAATTTGAGGTACTTTCACCCTCTCGCCTTGCCATGCATGATGACTTTTCGAAGACATTGCCTTTCTCACTAGACATAAAATTGAGTTGAGCGGGACGACCATAAAATCGTAGGGATTATTATTGAAGCGGAACCTCTTGATTTTTATGACAGATTTTACGGATTTTGGAGTCCTGCCAGACGTGTTGCAAGCATGCAAGATGGACTTACAAGGAGCGCAGTGACGACGTGGGAATTACATCCTTATATCCTGCTGTCAAAATATAAAGCAACGGTCAAGTAGTTTTTAGTATTTAATGAGAGTTGCATGCATGTGCATGGGTACTCCGTGTATAATTTAACATTAATAAAAGCAGTCAGTGTATCTTTTTTAAGTCCTTCTTTGGGTTGAATTTGGCCAGCCAAGACCTTTTAAAGACAAATGGGATTTTCTTACTCAATTTTGTTTTATTTATATTGATTTTTTGTAGGTTGTAGGTATAATTATTATTGATTTATTATGTCAAGTAATTAATTTACTTTTAACATATTTTTACGTTATTATTAATACATTTATTCACAAACACATAATATTTTAGGTTTTTAGCACTAAACACGCCGAGATCAATAATTGTATAATAATTGTCAACACGATAACGAAAAACAGAATGCGGCAGAAATACATAAAGGTATACTTATATCTGTAGTAGTTTTAGTTGACACTAGCAAGTGAGCGAACGACCTACTTTGAACTAGTAATAAGAATAATAATAGTATAATAATAATATATTTGAATAATTAGGTATGTATATTATGTATTACATTGTATAGGAATAACAGTGATGCTGGATTTTACAAACTTTGCTGCACACCGTTGGCTATGGAAAATGTCCATGTGTGCTGAGGAGATTTTATTTAAAATAAAAATTACACGGAGTATTTCGTGTGAATTCCGTGGTGAGATGAAAATTGTGGCAGTAGAGATTGTATGTACATGCGATGAGACATGACATTAGTATAGGGTTGGAATAAAATATATATTTATATATGAGCATTAATTAATACACATAGACTTGGCAAAAGACTGAATTAAAGATGCGATCCCATCGATTCGGCACAGGTGTTGACAGGATGTAGACATAGCGCCCTTTCACCGGACTGTCACACTCAAACCGAAGTCTAGGATGAAACAATGCATTGTTACTCCTACTCACCGTCCCACATTTACTCTCCGATTCCAAAGCGGGTGAGTCGAGTCTAGGCTTGTTACTCACGAAGATGGTGAGACGCTCGAGATTCAACACATAATCTCGGTAGGATGGCTTCTTATCTAAGGAAGACATCAGAGACAGATTGACAAATGCGCAATGTTCATGTAAAGTTATCTAGGGAACATCATCATGTAAAGTTTGGTATCAACATGTTAGATTTGTTATTATCAAGGCAAGCTCTGTATCCTAATTATGTTAAGTTAGGTTTCGCATCAGGTTTCATTAGGTATCATCATCATGATAAGCTATGCATGCTCGTCAGATCGTCTCAATGATTTTGTTTTATAGTTGTGGAACAATCTTAATTTGGAAGTCAAATGAAATACAAAAAAAAACAAAAAGAATCTGATGCGCAACAAATGCCAAAAGAAATGACGAAAAAGAATAAACTCCTAATGAACACGTCAATGTCAATTATGTCCGTAAAGAAATTAGTTGTTTTATATCACTTCTACTACCTTGTCCATCTCCTTGCCAAGTTACGATAACAACTCCCGTGATGTCACATTTTCTCCCAAGATCCACCATCCAAATTGGAGTTTCAGCATAGTAATTGTCAATGATGGCACACCTTGGAAGGACCAAGTCCTCGTTGCCGTCTACAGCCAGAGATGCATGACCATATTTCCAATCCTTCCAAAAATGACGCTTGTCATTTGACCACACGTCCTTCTTGTACGCAAAGTTCTCAACTACAGTGGGAAGGTAAAAATTGTCAGGATCTGATTTTTTAGCCTCGATTTATTAAAAGCAAGATATTTAGATCTTCTTATTGTTAGTTTTGGTAAATTCAACAAATTTCTTGAAGTACAGATTCTAATCTGATCCTCTTTATGTAGAGGTCTTTGTGTTTACATTTGTTGAAAAACATTTGCTGAGATCAAAAATATGGCCTTACCACATGGAGAATACTGATTAATACGGAAATAATTGGGCGGACATTCACGTGTGGGACAGCCTAAGAGTGCGGCTCGAATTGCAATGTGATTGTGCCAGGATGTTGGATGCAGACGGACGTGACTAGCGACGAAAGGAGTGTTCAAGTAATGTCGTCTCTCTGTTGTTTTGTCCATATTGCCCCCAAAAAGCTGAAATCCATTAAATTCCTTTTTTTGAATTCCTTCCAATTTTCGTAAAAACATGATACATATAGCATGCTGTATATTACGTGTATAGCCTTGTCGTTCTCACTTTCTCTTCCCCTTGTTTTCTATTTTTTGTTCACGCATAAACATGCTTCTGCCACTGTAAAATTTTACTGGAAAGCGTAAAATGACGAGTGTTTTTGCTAAGCTACTCACCTTCGGAGTGACATGATTCGTCTCCTTGTAATAATACCAAATGGTAGTGTCATTGCTGTAGGAAATGGTGTACGAGGTAACCCATTGACGTCGACCGGTATCTCCTCGACCGCGGGTTAGAATGCCCGTTATCGTCGTAGGGGGCCCAATGTCAAATTGCAGCCATTGGTGTGCTGCTCGGAAGATAAACATACCCGTTAACACATGTAACTACACTTGGTGAACGTTAGACTCATGAAATTAGAGCATAATTTATTAATGGAGTGAACATTGTAAGTAGTAGAAGGTGAACATAGTCAGGTTAGAAAATGACGTGTAAACACGTAGATAATGACGTAATCTATGGCGGGCACGAACATAAAAATAGCATTTTCTAAGTCAATATCAAGTAATCGCTCTAGACAAAGGATCCTTTATTATTTTATGTCAACCACACAAAAGAATAAAGTTAAACTTTACGGTTATTATGACGCGAGCACCAGGCTCTGTGCGAATCAATGTGAGCATCCTCAGGTTGACAGGAATTCTTTCTCGCCCACACTCCAAAACTGGAAGCGGTCAATCCTGAACCGATTCCAGGGCCCGTGACTAAAGAAGAACACTCTGGAAATAACAAATATTTACTATTATGAGATCAGTTACATGGGTATGGATATGGATATTCAATATTGATAATGAATTTCTTTTATTTATTTTCAAGAAAGAATCGTAAAATTACATAATTATATATATCCAACATTTTTATTAACTAGAAATGTTACATCATTGTACATACGAAAATAGATTTTGCAAACAATTTTTGCGGAATGAAATATTGACAAAAAACTTTTGCATGTAATAAACTGGATTGTGTCGTCAATTTTGAGTTAGCCAACATTCATAAATGTATAACAAGCTCAACTTGTCAGCTATTATTGTGCTTTCGAAACACAAATTAATTTTGTTTATGAACTCAACATGTTCAAGCACAAATATCTAATTACAAAAATAAGAGCTACTGACAAGGCACTTATTCCCATGTCGACACTACTTTAAAACAATATCACCATATGCATAGCATTCATACTACATACTACGCGCTGCTCCCACAAGTCCTTAATATGAAAATCTGTTACTTATTATAATTCCAGACGTAGGTTAACAATAATAATGTTAACAAAGCGAACGGGAGAACCAGCCCAAACCTGTCGAGATGACATCGTAAATAAACAAACAAGGAGGAAGATCATATGCATTCTTATTGAAAGAACTGGGGGTATACATCTTTTGTGGGAATAATAAAAAGTAAAAACACAAGAAGGGAAAAATGCTAAATCAAAGTGAAAGACACGACAGCCGCAGGCACGTGTAACACGACCGGTCGCTCGTTTATTTATTGCAATTATTTGCTAATCCTGTAGGTAACACCAGAAACTGCGGGTATACGAGTGAAAGAAGGAAAATTCAATTAGTAATCATTACAATCATGTTGTCTTTACTGCCAAACTCTATCCAGTTTTATAAAATATAGCATTGTTGAGAGACGCTTCGAACGTGATCAGAGCTTATTGGTATTGGTAAAATGGTAAATGGGAATGGACATCAGCATTGGCGATTCTCTAATATATTTACAAGTGTGTACAATTGTGATGATAAGCTTCACCACCACAATTCAAAGCATCGGATGGAAATTCTAAGCTTTTTACCAACACTACGATTCCATTTCCAACGAAGTTTCTAAACTTCACTGCAACTTGAAACTTAAATTTTGTACTCATTTTATATTCTCCATAATGATTCTTTGATAGCTGGAAATGGCAACCCAATTGTACACATACTTTACGAAAATTGATCCGGACGCGAATGTATTTATTAAATAAACCCCTAGAGTGTTGACTGAATGAATAAATTAGATTAGAAATGAAACAATTGAAGGCTATTAAGAATCTACTCAAGTGGTCCAAAGGTCTGGCTATATAACAAAAGGAGGATGGATAAATAAAGAGGAAGAAGCAGAGCATATGGTTAGTTTAATACAGCACATACAAACTAAATAAGTCGAGGGATGGAACGACTGCGAGAGGCGGAATGAACGTTGACATCAGAAGTGCAATTCATACAAAATTCTTTCGACTTTATTTTCTTCAACAACCAAACTCTCTCTCTCTCTCTCCAACAATTCTCTCTCTGTCTCTCATACACACTCACACGACACACACAGATACTTTAGTTATCGCACACAATATGACGTTATAGTACCAAAGGCTTGTTTAATATTCGCCCATCGACAGAATGAGTCTGAAATTCGGCCAGAAACTAAGTATATTCTACGATTAGATTCCTGCATTTGTTGTCCTTTTGCCATGACGGCATGCATGCATAAAAGATTCATGAACCACTGCTGGAATGCTATAGCCTATGCGTTGTAGTATGACAAGAGGACCTTAACAGCCTAAAAAGCATCTTGACAAAAACCAAAAAGGCGGATTACAAATTCTCTACCTAAAATTCACTGTCCCTATCTAAAATTCTCTATCAGCATCCCCCATGCATACACCCTTATATGTAGGGTTGCTTAATAAAGGGTGAAAATACATTGCTATATCCTTATATTTGACTTTCCTTTCCAGTGCAACGGTCATGGTACGCAGACAGGACATTTCCTATATATGACTACCATCCTGGTGAATGCGATATACGACAAGAGATGCCATTTCCGCATGCCGCTTCTTCCTCTACTACTATTATTGCAATGATTTCCTCGTCTCCTTCACCCTCCCCTGCCATGTACAAGAGCATAATGGACTACGTGCCTTGGCCTCATAATTTGTCCACACGGTTGTGTAATATTTGGTGGATCAATGAGAAATACGATATTGGAGGGAGACAGCTGTTGACAGCCTCCATTTATCATGATCATGTCATCATACTGACAACCCTATACCACGTCACGTTCCAACTTCTTCCAGCAGCAATGTTCTTATATATTCCGTCTTTTCACACCGCCCCGTGTCTGTCCATGACGAAGACGGCGCGAGACGAAGACATGGAGGAACAACTCCTAAGTATAATACTTACGACGACAACGACATAAAAGAATAATATCTTACCAGTAGTCATCAAAGTGCTAGGAAATCACGGAACCGGTGATATCAAGTGGAAATTTGTCATCATATATAAAAGCACACCATGAAAATCACACAAGCATGCAAACTATATACTATATTCCTAGCACGTCAGCCTTCCGTATGATCAACGGGTTGTGCAGATCCCTAAACATGAATTTGAATCCATTACTTATTATGTGCTTTGAACATCACTTTGATATTAAAAAATTGAATCATCAAACGGATGGGCATGGAATATTGAGTACCTACACAATCTTGTCTGCACAATAACTGACGAACTTTCACAGTAGGAAAGTCGACTTCTGGATGACGAAGTTTATTCCCAAAATGCTATTTCTTTGAGTGCTTTTATACATGCAATCTTGTTATTGTAATTTAGAATCAATGACATATCTGTCATTTCAGTATCTGTGAGATACAAATGCTGGTGAAAGCAATACTTTTGTCAACCAAGCAATACGTTGAAAACTAGCGCGTGTAATCTTGAAATTGTTTCCGCCAACATCTTTAATCTTGGTTTAATACTGTTTTAAGCTAAATCAGTTTCAAAGTTTTAATCTTGGGCAGTAGTATCTGTATTTTCTTGTAAAAAGACACTTACAAATTGATCTTCCAACCAACTTATCATGTATCAACAATCCTTTTACTTTAAGTACAGCGAATTTGAATATCAAATTACTATATAGATACAATAATGCACGACATGTTTGTCATGTTGTTCATTCCCTCATTTCTTTATCATCATCTCTCCCACTCACACGCGCACAAGATATGTACAAATGTGATAACTGCCCAATGGTGTTTATTTACCCCTGCAAGGCAAAAGCGATGAAGAAGGAAAGGATATAACATACATCATATGTCTACGGCCCGAAAATCCATTTGAGTCAATGCCGAAAAAACATTGGATTCCCGCCTATTTGCACGTAAACAAAATAAAAGCCAGGGAAGGAAAACAGTGAGGTGTATTTCTGCCCAGACTGCAGTAACAAGTTTATGACCACTACAGCAACGTGGAACACATCTGTCGGTAAAGATTTTGCATCCAATTTGAATTCATGTATACATAAAGGCATCATAGCAGGAAGCATTTCAGAGAAAGAAAATAGCCGGCGCATGAGAATCCATCCGCAAAACCAAGGGAATTTTAAAGCGGTACCACACTATACGCGCGTCGATGCCAAAATAAGGAAAAAAACCCTTGGAAATGCTAAAGCACAGCCAAAAAAAAGAGTTTGTAAATGGGCTGAGAAAGCTTTTGGTTTTGATTAAATTGTCGAAGGGAAAATAGAAGCTTATATATGGACGGTATATAATAGAAAATTGTCAATTTACTCATCAAGTTTTACAACCCAAAAATGGCTCAACAAGCGAGAAAAGGGACAAAATAAGAAAAGATTTGTTTCTCGTAGGAAAATTGTGAGAGTTGCAAAATATATCTAAGCTACTACACGCGGTTTGAGACACATAAGATAGAGAACCTTGACAGCCTAAAACCTCCAGACGAAGACTGGGATGTCGATTCCATTCCAAAACGTGGATTCGGACAAATCTGGCGTTGACGGCTGCATCCAACCACACGCTCCGAATACTATGTGAATCCCAGTTCCCTCGAAACATCTGCATCGCGACAACAATAACAACAACCATCATAATCATAAGCCTCATGAAATCATTGACATAGACAAATGACAATGCAAGATCATCGTCTTTTTCTTCTTCTTTGCAAAACCACAACTAGGAGCTTCCCTGGAAAATCATCATAATGTCAATATTTTTCATCATTTCACTGCTCCTCCGACGCCAAACACGTTCTCCACATTCCCAGCCACCCGCACACGTGTGTAATCTTTCACTTTCAACATGTTCCTGCCTATCTTTCGACACTCAGGAATGTCTTGGGAAAACAACGTCAATATAATATCCTCATACATTATGCTCTGAAAGATTCGTATATACTTAATAGTATGTCGATTTGTCGATCAATACATGTTCTTGATAATAAATTGTAAAAGATTTATGATATGTTTATATAGTATTTTCCAGGAAATGTTCTAGATATTATTTAAATATTATTTACTTCATAGCATAGTCTACATAGATGTCATAAAAGAAGATCTATAGAATATGAAACTGCTTGAAGTTTACAAAGACCTATTCGTATATATTTCCAGGTTTATCTTTTCTAGTTAATTTTAATATTTAATAATAACAGTAATGCTGCAAATACATAGTTATGATATTAATAGTGTAATAGTAATCATGCTTAATATAGTAATACTAATTACAAATAATAAATGGAAAATCCGTTGTAAATTGAAAGTATTATTCAAACACATTGATTAACGATGTAACAAAAAATAACAACAACTTTGAAAAAAGCAATACAAATGAAAAGATACTTTGATACGAACCTTCTTTTTGCCATATGCATCATGAACGAATTCCCATCTGAACGCATCTTCACTGTAAGCAAGAGTGAAGGCAGTGACCCATTCCAGTTCATCGCCGCGACCTTGGGTTAATACTCCACTGACTTTGGTCGTCACACCGAGATCAACTAGAATCCAATGACTGTCACCGAGCTCCGTTCCTTGGGCACACCAGGCCTGACCTCCGGGTTGATGAAGACGAGCATACTTGACGGCACAAGAAGTGTCACTGGGCTTCACGGAACTTGCTGAGAGCTGCCAGTCTTCTATTGCACCCGTCATCAACCCCAAGGGTTTGGAGCAGCCTAAACCAAAAACCAAACCAAGTGTTATTATCCCTTTATTATAGAGACAAGTTTCCTATCCACAAATAATAAGTTTTATTTCAAAAGTTTTAGATCATGGCTAATTCTTAAGTTTTATTTCTTAAGGGTCCTAAGACTTTATCGCCGCTCCAGTTCCATTTACATTCATAAAATTTAGCATTCCTGGCAGGCATTACTATCTATATAGTTTTGCCTTATGGGTAATAGAATATGCATAAAGAAAGTAACAATAGTGTACGTGTTGAGTATCAAAATTTTGCTTTAACCGACAGACATAACTGAAAAGTATCTAATAGTAACTATGTTAATGGCTACAGCCATGGGGCGCAATTGCCTTGGAATTTGTTATTTCCCCTTGAGTTAATGAAACTTTTGACAGCAGGCAGGATATATAGTATGTTACGGAAATCTTTATAAGTACTTTGACGTATCGCGTTTTTGAAGAGGCAAATATAACTATCTCCACAGTTGCTGCAGTGCAAGAATGTGACTATAATGCAGCTTCTGAACAGCATTTTTAAACCTTGAAATACAAAAGGAACTAACTCGTTTGCCGCATAGGCGCTATATTCACAATGTAAACAATCGCCACGCTTTTAAACGAGAAAATCAGTTCTGAATTCGAATATTTGCAAAATATCTTGTCCCTGTTGTAATTATTGTGTTTTAGCAAGTTGTAGATAGTTATACTTGCCTCATCTGCAACGACGCAATCCTACAAATATCGATAATACAAAGATCCGCACTGTAAAGGAACTACTAAAACCAAATTAGTTGCAGTACACATTTTCATAGGGCCTCCTTCATCGCAAATGTGCAATCATAATGGGAGATGATTGAGTTGGAAAAGATTAAGTCCTCGATGAAAGTGAACGCTTCATTTGATTTAGTAAACTCTTGTCGTTCCCCTCAATTGGACATGAAAGGCGACACAAGAAATTAAATTTTATGAGCAATTTTATTACCAACGGCAATCTTTATTATTCTACAGTATATGTTGTTCCTATTCTGTCGTCAATAATAAAGTCACTACCGAGGAGAAGTGACAGCGGGGTAACCCCCATGCTTTTAGACTGTCAACTATATCCGCCGAAAGTATTTCAAGTCTTAGTATACATACATTAATTATTATAGTAGGTTGTAATATAAAGTCCACATGTTTTGTGGATGACTTTTGGAGCAAGCGAAACTTTAACTAAGTACAACACCCACATTTAGATCATGATTTACAGGACTTTGCACACAATCAACGAGGTGTTCGCTAATTGTTTCACTTTATATAATCCGATTACCTTACTACTCCGCCCACTCTTTCTCTATGACAACATATAACTATTTCTCTAATAGATCTTTTCCGTATGCACTAAAATATGCAAGATGCTGTGGAGGAGAAAGCGGATTAAACAGCTTCAACTTTTGTGCCTGCCTGCACTTTCCATGCTTCGATCATGTTCCAAGAATCCCGAACAACTTGATCTCTTATTTGATTCAGTTTTAAGCCCACGGGAGCTTATAGTGTGATTCAACCAGCTTCAAGAAGAAATTGAAATTAGAACTTAAAAGTTTTAATGCTAAAATAATTAACAATCACCAAAATCACTTACAGCAAAGCTGTCAAAACTTTTTACATAAACCTATTATTATGTCTATTTTTAATTAAGATCTAATCCCAGAATTATTCTAGTATTAAATCTTTACCTGAGTAATGCGAGGCCGCAATGATTTGCCAGTGACAATTATAAAGCTTATTAATTAATGCTGCTTGTTGCTTCTCGTCACACGTTCCTTTAAAACTATCTGACATTGGCAAATTTAATTTCAAAACTAAACATCATTTTAAAATGATAATATTATAAATAATATCTATAAATACGGATAATTTGACACATTTTAGGGCATCTCAAGCCATTTTTATTAGCTTCGATTGGCCCCACACTGCATTATTTCAATGATTTTAAGATTCAAAATTCCATAATAGGACTCCCCCTGAAATTTAAAGTTGTACGAGCTTAACCTCAATTCGATAATTTCATTTGATAAAAATATAATATTATTGATAGTATTAAATAAATTAGTTTAATGAATATTTATTATTTAATTTAATTTTAACTGGAGCTTTGACAGTCAAGTAGGAAAGAAGGATATTACTCATCATGGGCAAAGAACTCGAGCAGTGTTTTGACTTTCCAGACTTTCTAATAATCCTTACATTCTATCAGTATATCAGTACAGTGCGCATACAAACGGATGGTGCCTTTGACAACGCCGATAAATACAAAATAAATGCATTTTTAAATAAAGGCTACGAATTAACCAATAAGTATTATTGGGAATTGTAAAAAGGGTTTTCATGTAAGATGTCATGTTGTGGTGTCGCAGTTGACAACTCTAATCGTATTAAGCTGAACATCTTGCATCTTATTTATTCCGACTGACGTTGTTGTAAGTACCTATGTAAATACTATAAATAGTAATCCGTGGTGAGCAAAGTCATGCGTGTGAAATTATAATCTCAGACACTTTGTAGATTAAGAGTCAGTAGAAATAACTAGTGAGTCACGTTAATACTATTAGTAGAACATGTATTTGTTGCTTCTATTGATATATTGATAATGACACGTGTGTATGTGAAAAACTATAAAATAACCCTTAAAAATGTAGAGTATTTAAAAGTAAGTAAAATAAAGTACTACCAGCAGTCATTTATCCTTTAAAGCTTTCATGTGTTTTGTTATCAAAATTTGTTTTTTTTCTCTTTAACAGTAATTATTACAAGGTAAGCGGCTCTGAGCAAGTATAATATGACTTAATATTCATTCTCTTACTTTTGCAGGCTACAGCTGTACCCTGTGTATGTCAACTATACTAATACTTATAATAAGAAAATCTTACAAGGGAAATCTATTTTCCTATTGTCATACCTGTCTCAAAACACAAGCCGAAAGACTCGATGTCAATGGGAGGTCCATGTTTTTGAGACAAGTTCGCATCTCATTTATCATTATCAACGCTTCTCAATCAGGTGTGAGTTATAATGACTTGTTGATTGTCAAAAATATTATATTTCATAATGCACTTACATTCTACTACATATGCGTCTGTATTGTTACTACAAATATGTGGTGGATGATGAGGTAATAATGTTTAAACAAACGTGTGTTTTCATATGTAGATATTCCTCATCTAGTATCTAATATTATGCTTAAATAGAAACGCATGAAAATTGAAAGTGCACATAAGTAATTCGCTGCTTAAAATATGCGATTAGAAAATATTTGTTTTTAAAATACTAATACAAAAGGTTTTTATACTATGAATGTAGAAACGTTTATTTTATACGGTAACGTGAACGTTTTATTTTATTAGGTGCAAACTGTGCGAAGCTTACAGAAACAAATTAATGTATCCATCATCAGCGCAAAAACACTCAAGAAACATGTTTTTAAAATATAAATACGGAATAGATGACATGAATAAGTCACTGTGACCAACAACGTTCTGATTCTGATCTGAAGTCCTTATGTCTATATAGCAGGTAATAAATGTACTTGTCTGTAGTTTCAAAAGAAGATATGCGGTGAGGTAAGGGACTGTTTGAGAACAAAAACATGTTAATTAATGAGTGATGTGTTGATAATAAAAATGTCAGATTGGAAGCGAAAATGCAATTAATCCTCATTTATATATCTTCTGGAAGGGTAGGTGCTAATCATTTGTGAATAAGAAAATTACGAATATTATTTTCCAGCCTGTCTGCAGCTATAGCTTCACACATGTAATCCTCTCTTTCTTCATCACACTAACAGGCTTATTACAATATACATGAATGAGTCGTGACATGCGAGTCAAGTTCTGCAGTGGGAGAGTGGAGAAACTGTCTAAAGAAGATTGTTCAGCTGAGTAACGTACATATTTAATAATATTGTAAATATATAAGAAATATTCTACATAATGCGTATAAAGAATTCTACAAAAATCTTGTATACTTATGGATCTAGACTGTAGAAATCTTAAATATAGTACATGCAGTATATATAAACCTATATACAAGCATGTGTATAACACACAGTATGGAACAACGTAATCTCCTCCGGTGAGCAGGAAATAAAATGAAATTGAATGAAAAAGGCTAAATGCCGCCGCTATTCTTCCCTTCGATGCCTACTTGATTTGAATTATTTACTCAGATTTTTTGTATTCTTATATCTACAGGAATGTAACTTACGATGACTAAAGAATAGGAAAATGTAAGGAAGATGCAGATTATGTGCACACAAATTTTAACTCTTCATCACTTTTTAAAGGACTGATTGGCAGTGGAAAAAGCTCGTTAAGGGTTGAGAACAATTGAATGGAAAAGTCGGAAAACAAGTTTTAAAAGCCCCTTGACATGCCACGATTATCGAAAAGAATATCAACAACTCATCCCATTGTTCATGGAAAACCGGAGAAGTTTCTACTGATAACACATGCGGTTTTCAAGCATGTGGCATTGGTTTTACTATAAGGAGAAAAAAGAAGAACAAGGAGAAAAAATCACAACTATAAACTTACAGAGGTAAGCTTTATGGTTGTAATGGTTACGCTTATCAGCAGCTTCGAAACATTTACATTAAAACCATCTTTAGGATTTAATAACAATTATTGCTTCTGTATAATGATACTGATAAGCTGTCAACTTTGCTCTTGTCTTATTTTCTATGCCGTAGAGGATGAGATAAAATACTTTCTTGTTGAGTAATTGAAATGTGTTTGTAGTAGGTATGCGTATTTTTTGGATTGACAAAAATCTATGAATGCTTATTGACAAATAGGAAATACGTGTTTTAAAAAAGCTAAAAGTTTTTCTCACCTGGCTCGTACATGCTAACGATGGAGACACATGTCGTTAGAATGAGGAGGATCCAAGTAACTTTCCGCCCTGACATCCTCATTCTCTGATTGTCACACTGCCACTGACTAGATTTCGGGGAGAGAAGCACACAAAATACATTCACGTCCACGGAAGACTCCGTCATTACGATATACGATTAGTGTATAATGCTGTGATTCAAGACAAGATCAAAAATGTTTTCAGCACTATACTTCACTAATGTCAACTCGTATGCTTAGTTCTTCAGTTTTATAGCTTCCTGTTCTTTCGGGTTGCATTGTCAAAATTATGGTTTCCATTTGTTGTCTTTTATGTCCTGCACCGTATTTATTTACGTAGTTCCAAAATGCTCATTTGCGTGGCTAAATCGTTGAGAGGATTTAAAATTTGATGATTTTATTCGTTAACTTTACAAGACTCAACGACAATAATTCAGTGAAATTTTCAAATGTAACGTTCAAATTTGACTTGAAAGTAACAATTTGTAAACTCGCAGTATAGGCAAAACCAAAATATGGAAGCTTTCAAACGAATATTAACTTGAAGGAAGGTTTCTTAAGTCGTTTACGTAACTTTTTTAATAATGAACAAAGATTAAAGAATGACGTCCACAGTTATTGCTGTTTATTTAATTAATTTTATTTATTATCGTAATAAGACCCAAAAGTTGCTTTTATTAACTTTCCTCTTGGTATTGGTGAACTTATTAATTTGTTTTATATATTGTTGCTATTATTTTTGCATTCAAAGTTGCTCTCGGTTTTTTAATTTTCCCCTTGCAGTTTCATGTTCTGGATGAGCTCTTAGATAAAATTCTTCCCATAAATAGTGGAAGATTTAAAAAATGTAATCGAAACTGAAGAAAAAGTAAGTTAAAGTAAGCTTCTGAGAGCTGTTCCCGTAAAAGAATATACCCAAAGAAATGACTATGAGATGAGACGAGAGTATTTAAAATGTATTATGAAGCAATTTGCGATTAAAATTAACTTCCTTATTACTTGAGAGCTTAGGATGCCTGTGTATAATAGATTGACTTGGTGGAGCTACTCGTGTCCTTTTTAATCAAATCTCATCTCATCTCACACCTTCGCCTCCTTAAACTTGTTGTTACAGTTTCCCGTCCCCATCACTCTCGGGGATAATCAAGTTTTGCGGTAATTAAATGCATAAAGTGTATTATATAAGGAGTATTAAAGATTCAAAAGAGTATTATTTTATAGGAACTACAAGCCTAAAGTGTATTAATCCACAGGAATTATAAGCCTGAAAGTGTATTATTCCGCAGAAATTATAAGCCTAAAAGTGTGTTATTCAACAGGAATTGAAAGCATAAAAAAGTACAGCGGATTATTTTACAAGAAATTTCACTCTCCTATGTGGTCCCTCCTTGTATAATTACCTTTTCGCAAAGTAATCTTGTCTGGTAGTAGCTCCCATATAATTTAGTATTCTAAATCGTAATCTGGGCCGTCGGAAAAACTCTCCACAAGAGAAGTTTGCTGTATTATTTTGACATTAAACTTTCCGGCTCTCTATCATTTACTTGATATTATTATTATTTCCACTATAATTTTTATTACGTTATATACCGCACATGCGGTTACCAGCAGCATGAAAGAATTCAAGTCCAGAGGAGACTATTGAGTTCAATCGGTTGAGGTCTGAAGATTGTTGTTGGGGCTATACGTGCCTATTTACAATACCACCAATAAAGTTACATAGCATACCTATATGTATATACAAGGGCTAAAAAAACTCATTTACATTTATATTGCTTATTAGGTCCTAGTAAGTGAATCTCAATTGATTTCTATTATAGGGGTAATCACACACAACTTGTACACGACAACGAATAAGTATGTACATTGAATGTATAATCGCAGCTGATCAGGAACATGAGTTGGTTGACAATAAACTTTGTAAGGATTATATATTTTAAGTAGGGATTATTGATTTGGAAAAACAATAGTTTTTTTTGAAATTTCACTATTATTGAATACAATATGTTTAGAATAAATATTTATATAACCAAGTGCCCTGATTTGTGAAATCCTTCTTTGCAATAAGAAGTTCAGTCACGAGAAGTCCGTACAAACAGCTATTCACATTAGTAAATATAGTGAATATTGAATTGTATGTTTTTAAAAGTGGAGATTATCGTTCTTTCTCAAGCCTTTTACTTGTTAGTTTAAGAGTTTGTAATTGTTCTTTTTAGGATTTTTTACTTATTCGTCCAAGATTTTTAATTGACCTTTCTAAGGTTTTTTAATTGATCTTTCAAAGGTTTTTTACTTGTTCTTTCTAAAGTTCCCCCGTATTCTTCCAATTATCAATGTGGTTCATGCTTTTTCAAAAACTTTTTTGATTGTATGAGAACAGATAGTTTCACACTTTCAAAGAGTATGGATGGTGACGTTGCAGAATGTTTAAGACAAGAGAAGAAATAAGACAATTTTCACGGGACTCTTTGTCCTCCTCTTGCTCTTCTGTTGTTCTTGAGAGTATAAGAATTCACCAGTGGAAGTTGAGTTCTATGCCTTTGAAAAGTAAGGAGAGAGAATCTCTTTCACTCTCTCCAGTCTCCACACTGTGTATATTTTCGCCCAATGGTTAATTCAACAGGGAAGATGCTCGTCCGTCAAGAGTCGGCAGAAAACTGAGCAAGAGTCCTCATGGATGCGGTAAATAGCTACTCCATACCAACCATACTGCTGGCGGAATCTTCATCCCTCACTTCCACTGCTGCATAATATTAGCTAAACATATTACATACACAATAGACATCTTTTCAGGAAGCTGAACAAACGGAGATATTGTTCAACAGCATTATAAGAACTTACATACAATAGGTGTTACTACTAGTACGTGTATAATCTGATTTCCATTTATTTAACAAAGCATAATATTATTCTCTGACAATTTATTGTGAAAAATAAATTGAGATTTTTCATCTTAACAAAAACCTAACTCTTCGTTTTATTCTTTCAATCTTCACTACAATTTGTTTATCTGCATCCTTTCTGTTTCAAGAAATTAGTAGCTCTGTATCCTTGTAATGTTAATATTTCTTACGTGGTTCGTTGAATTGCAAAGTATGCTCTAATCTTCAAGATCGATGCCTTCGAAGGAGAGATCTCCAACAAAGAATAATGCTCCTGCTCCATTAAAAAGCAACTAGAAATTTTTCCGGAGTCAATACTTTCAACGAAACAATGATGTCATAAATCTCCAGAAAGTTGTTTCAGCTAGCCCGTTACAAAAAACAGTGAACTATAAAATGCTCTTTAAGGACTTGGACGTTACTTACACACACACTCTATATTTTTCTTTGAGATGAACTGTGCTATATAATAAATGTTTTAAAAGGAAAAAGCAGGAGCCAAAAAGTGGACAATAAATCTTAAGGAAGCTCTTGGAGAACCACAAAATTTGACAAAAGAATGAATGTTTATGCTGCATTTTATGCAGATTATTTTATGCTAATGTTGCAGTCTGTGCAGTCGCAAATACATCCAAATTGCATTTGTGGGAGGCAAGAGAGATTTGGGGGTAACATATTACACTTAATACAAAAAAGGATACTTAGATGATAACAACAACAGCACATAGTAAAAAAAAACTTGGTCACAATGCATAAATATTACTTGGGAGGAAGCCTTCGACAATGGAGATTCAGCCTGGAATTGAATTACAATAAGTGTTGGCTAGGGTTGACAAATTGGGTAATTTCCTGCAACCAGAATTGCAGCATGTATGTAGAGTTCCTAACAAGTCAATTCCAAATGGTAATTGAACTTGGGACTTGAATTTAAGTCAAGTTTCAAGTGCATTTT
>JAQGAK010001967.1:0-24516 GCA_034696945.1 Lipothrix lubbocki
CATTTAAAATGATGGTGGTTGTCTCATCCTGCATCCAGATACCATTGGAGTTATACCACTCTGCATCTCCACCGACGTTATACATGTAACAAATAAAATGTATAAAAATGAATAGAGAATTTATTTACAGACAAAAAATAAACAAAAGAGAAATAAATAAATGTGATTTTTATTGATTTTCTGTACGAAACGATTTTATTACATAACAATAAAGATTTTTTTTAAATTTCGTAATATTCACCGTAATCCGGATCCGGATGAACAGTCTTGATCCTCAAGTACTCCCGGAATCTTGTCACGGATGATTGTTCTGCAGTCATTTTTGAAATTATTATTTAGATTTTATTTCGTATTCAAACCCTTAGATTAAAATTGCGCTTTATATTGAAATGTGGATTATGAATGATGACAAAAATGATGACAACTCTCCACGCCGGCTGCTGATGATGAAGGGAGAAAGAAGAGAGAGTGCGGTGTATTAAAAGCATATTCCAAAGTAATGATCCCAAAGTACTAATTTCTATCCCTTCAACATAATAATTGTTGTTTTTTGATACTTTGCCATCTATATGTTTTTATTCCATGGAAATGCATGTAACTTCTTAAAAGTAAGTATTTTCTATTTTAAACACAAACTCTCTCACACAGAGAGTCCTTGATCTCCACTCCAGGCCAGAAAAATAATCCCCGTATGAAGATTACTGACTGTACTTGTATTAGATATGGGGAAACACTTTTAAATTTACAAATATACATCAGAGGTACATATTAGTTTTACCATATCTTCATCCTAATTTTTATTTTATCTTCTGTGTTTAAAATCAATTGAACTGTTCTTGCTTTACGTATATTTATATATTATTTATTAATAAGTGTTTTTGATTACCATTTATTTAATTCTAACCAACAAAATCAGCAGAACCATTTATTATGGGTAAGGAAGGACAAATGTGTTCATAGTTGTGTCCAAGTTTTTTTATCAGTCACTTGAACCGGCTTACAATTAGATAAACTTACAAAATACAAGTGTTATTTGATTACTTATTACACGAATAGACTGTGGCGCTTACGTGTTTTTGACTTTGACAAAGTCAAAATCCTTTTCCATTAAATAGCACATATACCTATATATGTAATTTTAATTTTTTCATTAAAACAATGTACATTTTAAAAAATAACAATTATTACAAACATTTTAATTGCAATTATTTATAGTAAAATAATTTATAAGGTCAATGAAATTTAATAATCATTTTTAAGATACAAATCAAATTTCAAATTTTAGGTTACCTTAAAATTAATTTAGTTATTGTATAATTTATCTCAATTATTAGTTATCTTAAATAATATATTAATTGCAAGTATTATATGTAACACGAATTAATATGTTACTTACGCTCTGAATACAGAGAAAGAAAATTTAATTTCACTCACACCATTATGGTGTTTGCCTTTCGACACAGTTTGTACAATTCATTAAATTTTACATAAAAATGATTATACTTGTAAAATTATTTCAGTTAATTATTGTAACAATAATATAATTACTATAATAACAATATAATAATATTATGCATGTAATAACTATAATATAGCCTATAAGATAGCCCATTATGCATTTCAAATTCACATGTAAAGATGACCCATTTCGCATTCTGCATTCTAACTCTTATTTCTCCCAATACACTGAACTCTCGCTACAAGAGAACGCTATAAATCACCAAAATCAGTCTCTTATATAGGAATTCTCTTAGAGAGAGAGCTCATATGCATATAACTATGTTACTATGTATGATATGTGGGCCCTAAGGATCTCTTACAGAGAGAGTTCCCTTATATGGAGATGCACATGCTTGTTTCTAATTTTTTTTGCTTGCAAACGTTTTACATACTTCGCAGTTGTGTCTTCGCATGTCTTTAGTCGCTTTTCAAAAAATAAGCAGTAGCATAATAATTTTAAATTTTAATTTTGTGACTTCAAATTGACTACTGAAACTTGTACGCCTGATGATGGTAGACAGATCCCTGCCGAAAGCTCAATAAAATAAAGCTTGTCATACAGTCATACTATAATAAATAAGCCACATTGCACCTGGTTCCTTCTTCCAACCTTTTTTTTCTCCCCCATTACAAAATACCATTAGGATAGGACCTTCGAGCATTAGAACAGTTGACATGAAGTTGCAGAGATGCAGTTTCAAGTTATATAAGGTACTAATATATGTACCTTCCTGGATAAAGCTGCGATTGAATTTATTCTATCTGTCTAGGTTAGCTTTTCTAGAAAAGAATATACAAGAGAGGAGACCAAGCACATATTACAGTAAGACTCATTTGGATTTTCGGGACACCTTGGCCCTTTAAGCACCAAAGCACAGGACAGGGAGCCAACGGTTAGTAGGGTATAGGGTAGGAACAGAGAAACACCTTTACTTTTTGATCCTTTCTTACAGAGAATGTATATTGGGATAGCCGTAAATAGGGACGTATCTTGGGTACTGTTATTATACTTGCAAAAAGCGTGGTGGTTGTTGGGTAAGTTTTCAATTCAAGCATTACATTGGTATTTACAATTTACTATTTCCCTTGTACGTATCATTTAGGGTCGAGGCTTTGATCCCTTAAAACCCCATGGAAATCCAGAGATTTCTGTCAGTTGGTCAGGGAGTCCCTGCCAACCTACCATTGTCTTTTTTCTCCCAACGTACTTATACTTGTTTCACTGGTTTCTCGCTGTAAAACCTTGTACTCTTAATTTTGATAGTGGTAATACTGAAATAGCTCTATAAATAACGCTAATTTCTTTATTGGCTTCTCCCTTATATATGGTTTTAATAAGTGTTCATTTAAATGAATCGGGTAATTTTCCTGTAATTAAAAAGTCAGTAAGTACGCATTTAACAATAAGCCTTTTTGATCAAAACCTAGCGGTTTAATAAAATCAAATAATCTGTTTATGTATTAGGTTGGTCCTACATCAGCACGAAAGCAAGGCGGACATTTCTTGTTTTTACACCTACCCTTGTCTGGTAATATGTAAGTATCTGCATTTAATTTGAGGAAACTCTTCTTTACGCTCACGTGTAATTGAATTAAATGAAGAAGGAAAATGTGGGATTGATGCGAGGAATTCTTGATTCGCAATATTTGTAGTTAATTTGAGACAATATTAATTTTTTTTCATTTAAGTAGCCGTGGACTGCAGTTTCGCCAATATGGTGGACGCATCAGGACGGCACAACGTAACAATGAAAATGGAATTTTTCAGTGGAGCGGAATGGATTCCTCCTCCGCTGAAAATCAATTCCGAGCTAAGATGAGCGATGACGGACTATACTGTAGGTATAGTTTATAGTTATGTTATATTATCGCTAGAGCTACATTTATTGTATTTCTAGGAGCGAATCAAACTCATTAATCGCCGATTTCATACGTGCCACGTTCATAAGCAATCTGTGGGTTGCAGAGGGTAGGGCTATCTATCGACCTGGAGTAACTATTTCCATATTAGTAAGGCTAAAAATTCTGGGCTAATTTAGTATTTATGTATTTTTTTATAATTATATATTTATTTTTTAAATTATTTAATTTTTTTTACAAAAGTATTGATTTGGAATAATAGTAATGTTTATTTTTAATGTATGTTTCTGCTTTTTTATTTTATATGTGTTTATGGTTTTATTATTTTAATTGGTAATTTTATGTTTTTTAATGTTTGAATAATATTCTTATTTTGACATTTCTTTTTATTTTATTCATAATTTTTATTTTGATATTTCTTTTGTTTTATTCAAAATTTTTAGTTCCTTTTGTTATTATTATTTATTTTCACATTTCTTTGAGTTGCTCATGACATGAATGTAAAAAGAAAAATGTTTAAAACTATGCAGGAAGAGTGAAATCAGTTCGGCAACGAGGTTCTCATTGAAAGAAAATAAACACCCGATGAGGAAATTGTTTTCTAAGCTAATCTATAATTTAGTTAAAAAAGATGGAAAACACCGAATTTTGAGTTTATTTGAGACAGTAATAATAATTTACTTATATGTAGCCTTGTACTGCCGTTTTTCCACTCGTGTGGACTCATTAACAACCGGCACGGCAAAACGTAACAATGAAAAATAAAAGTTTCAGGTGGATAAATTATTTGTTAAGAAATAAAATTTTATTGCTGTAGCATTTTAAAATTTTTAATTCAATTTTGATTTAATATTGTAAATACATGTAGATTTTTTTAGCTAAATGTTACCATATTACGCGCTTTTGATCAAAAGTTTAATCAAATAAAATCTCTACCTTAGGTTGGTCTTTTGGTCTTACATCAGCACAAAAGGAAGGCGGACATTTCTTGTTGTTGCACCTACCCGTGCCTGTAAACATGTAAGTATCTGCATGGTCAAGAGATTTTTTGCCAGCGTCAAAATTTAATATGTAGTTTAATAGAATTTAATTGTTTCTATGGAATAATATTACCTTGTTCTTGTGTTGGAATGTACACAGGGTTTGGTTGATGTTGTCCTGGGTCATTCAGGATAAACTCCAGAACTCTCATTACTGCATTATTCCCCTGCGGAATGCCGATTTTTAGGGGCGGCGTCAGGGCCCCTCATAGAATAACCGTTGTCCGTACGTTCGGCGACAGGAACGCATAGACCGATTGCAACCAAATTTTGTGTACTTACTCTTTGGGTCACAAGTAAGGTCGATATTGAAATTGGGCAAAATCAATCAAATAGTTTTGTTGAAAAAAATTATCAAAATTTTGAAGTTTTAACTTTTCTATACAAATCTTACGCTAACTCGTAAACAAACAAAAAGATTTTATCTAAATGTTTTATACACACTCTTGAGGTCACTAGTAACATTACTACAAACATTTATCAAAATTGGATGAATAGTTTTTTCGAAAAAAATCAAAATTTTTAAATTGCAATTCTAATACGCAAAATCGACATAACTATTTTACAATTTCGAAATTGAATTTGAATTTATTTTCAAGACATCACTCTCCATCCCAACCCACTTTTAACCCTGGGCGTTGGGCGCTGACGCCGCCCCTTCGCGCAAGCACTAAATTATCGCGAAGTGATGATTTTTAGAAGCAAGCATGTTATCTTCAGTGTTGCTTTTGCGACCGCTTTTACATAAGAAAAAGTACATCAAATTTTCATTGTTATGGGATTATTGTTTAATGTTTTAACATAGAGAAAGAGAGAGAGTGAGAAGCAGAATAAAAAGAGTGGGATAGGGAGAAAAAGGGTGAGTGAGAGAGAGAGAGACAGGAAAGAGAGAGATCATTTAATTATTTAATATATACTTGATATACTAAACTAAATATACTAAATATGTAACACAAAAAGAATTGACATTTATACGATGGCTTACATTTACCAACGTTGTATATTGTCGCACTTCATTTTACACTGTTTGTAGCGGTGTCTTCCATGTCGTAACGTTTGTTATTATGTGCAGAACCGCTTTTACATAGTAAAAAAGTAAGTAAAAGTAAAGTGAGCTTTATTGCGTTTAGTGGACTACAATCCATACACACCATTGTTGTGTATTTTATTTCACCTTCCTGACCGCGAAACCATGAATCTTCTGTTTTATGAATATTCTTATTATGACTTTACTATCTAGCTGGTCAGGGTATTTCTCTTTCAATCATGGGGGAACTCGCCTACGTAGCTGATTGAGCAAACAGGGTGATGAGGGATTTTAGGAAAACAAATGTGAACACTCGATGTTTTGGGTTCTCAGTCTGTATAAAACTGAGCTTTTCTTCTTTATTTCTTATAAAACCTTTTATTAACTCTACAAAGTGGGTAACGAGAGATGAGAGCTCCCGGACAAGTCTTACTTCTACTTAAATATAAATCAACCGAGTGATTAGCTTAAACTTATACTTAACTGTGTAATTTGTCTCCTGGTCTTCAACTGTTGTTCTTCCGTTCGTTCGACTGTGTAGTAGATCGCGTTCGACTGTGTGTTGGACCCATGATTGAGGGCCTTTTTATACCTTCGGATTTGACGCAATACGTCAAAGTCCGACACGTGGATGACACTTCATTATGGTAATTTAATGATTAATGTGTCTTCACCGGAAACGCAGGTTTCCAAATCCGTGGTGGAGAAAGACGTTTACACTTGTTTTTCTGTCTTCACTCTTCCGTTTCTTACACTACTTTTGTCTTGTTTCTTGATCCGTATCCTATAAATTTACCGTTAATGTCTTATTTGACACTTGCCGATGATGAGTCATTCGACAGAATCATCTCTGTCTCCTTTGACTCATGTCTGAAAGTTGATTTCGATGTCTTCACATCTCATCAAATTAGCATATTTCCGGCATTAAAGTGATCTTGTAGGCTTTTCGGTTGGTTGCTTCTTCCTCTTTCTCTTTTACTATTCTAGGTAAAAGTCGTCTCAGTACAGATAGATTTGAGCTCTGACACGTGTAAGTATGTGCACTTCACTTATACAATAACGTTTTGACTTGACACGTCGGACACAGGCACGTGTTGCTCATTAGTCGATGGACGCGTGTAAAAGTAACAAGTGTGTAGTTCATCTTGTAAGAAGATGACTAAAGTACAATACAATACATAGGGTTAATGCTTATATTAGTATAATACCTTATATTATATACAAAAGTCGGTGTGGATACATTACATTGTTAATACATATAACTTGAGATGCTATTTTAACTCATACATCATCATCATACATCATTTCCTTGATCAATGTAAATTATTAAGTAATCGATGTATAATGTTATGAATACTGTTTACACATTTTAACTATTTACAAATATTATTTACAAATACTAGTTGCATGGTTTACGTGGAGCGTTAAGTCTGAACAGGATACAGCGGTATCATTAATAGGGAGAATTGGGGACGTTTAGTGCTATAGAATGTGGCTGAGCTTGCACACTTGTATTATCACGTTGAATAGGTATGAAGAGTGCTGTTTTGCTGCTGAGCATGCACATTTATGTAGCTTCATCATTAGGGAGAGTTTTACACAGGTATCCGGATCAGGATCCGTGGACACTATGCACATGTAGCGGTAGGTAAGCTCTGCTCAAAAATGTGTACTTTGTTTACGTTTGTAACCCTTAAAGGTTGCGTTCCGGGCCCTAGGTGTGGATTAGGGGACTCTTTTTGTATTACCTTGATTTAGGTTCTAAAGGTATTCTTTAGGGTGTATTTGTAACTTTTAACATTATGCCTATATTGTGTGGTCCCGTTTACAGATGTTGTGGCTTCTCTACGCTTAACTGAGTTTACATGTGGTATGGTTACGCCGTCGGGTCCATATTTACGTCATCAGCATTTTCAAAGTGTAAAATACGCTATTTCTTATGCTATAAATTAGTATCAATAATTAAACTTATTTCTGACCTATCACCATACATTTAAATTTAGAATATATATTTGTCATATGAATACACCATATGAATGCTTTTACATAGAGAAAGTAAGGCGGACATTTGTTGTTGCACCTACCCGTGCCTGTAAACATGTTAATATCTGCATATAATATTAGTCAAAAGATTCGTTTGCGTCAAAATTTAATAGTTTAATAAAATTTAATTGTTTCTATGGAATAATATAACCTACATACTTCTTGTGTTAAATGTCACACAGGATTTGGTTGACGTTGTCCTGGGTCATTCAGGAAAACTCCAGAACGTTCACTTCTGTGCTCCCCAGTGGATTGCCGATTTTTAGGATCAAGCATGTTATATTCAGGGTTCCTTCTACGACTGCTTTAACATAAGGAAAAGAACATATTTATTTACATATATACATGCTTGCTTTTAAAAATCGGCAATCCGCTGGGCACTAGTACATCAAATTTTCATTGGTATGGGATTATTGTTTAATGTTTTAACATATTGACGTATTGAGAGAGACAGAACGTCTGTACGTCCGTACAGAATTCGAATGAGTAATGTAATGTCGGAACTTTCTTGGTAGAAGAGTGGAAAAGAGAGACAGGAGAGAGAGAAAAAAACAGTGAGAGAGAGACAGGAATTATATAATATATGCTTGATATACTAAATATATAATACCAATATAACAAACTAATAATATTTATACGATTGCTTACATTTGCCCACGTTGTACAACGTCACCGTTATTTCTAAAATGTTTCTAGCGGCGCTTTCCATGTCAAACGTTTGTTATATCTGTAAAGAAAAGAACTTGTCTGTAACGGCGGAAGTTTTACAATAGAGTCTGCTACAATTTTTTCCTTCATATATAGCTCGTATCAGGTTTTGGTAGGACACGACAAAAACAGTATTTGTTATGTCCGAAATCTACAGATCTGGAATTTTAACTGGATGTAGGTACATGTTTGCCATACATATGAAACAAACAAAAGTTCGTGCCGCCTCTCCCCGGTGTTGGAGTCGGAACCAACCAAATGTGTTGGGCTCTTGAAAAGTAGTAAGTCTTCTTTGAAATTTCACACGTAAATTTCCATAAGAAAGTAAAATTTTCCAAAGTCGCAAATGTTTTTCAAATTACATGTGATAAGCACAAAAACAAGCCAAATCATATTCAGGTACCTAAAACCTAAATTTAACATACTGTTAGGCGTCTCCGCCCAGAATTTAATATAATAATCCTGGACGGAGAGCCTTGGAGGGATGTTTGTCCTCCGTTTATTCCCGGGTTCCTACCCAATAATTTATCCTCCTTCGCTATCATGGCAGAAGGGCCTAAATTTCGGATCGTTTTACGCAATTGTGTTATTTGTATGCTAACCCTGGGGATAAGAACTAACTACAGCAAAATGGTGTACGTAATTTATAATTATCTTAAAATGGTACTTACATAGTAACTTCTTTCAAGGACTGTAATGTTAACTCACAGGCCGTTTGTGCCAATTATGAATACTCGCTCCGTTTTGTGTATGGAAGTAGGAACACAATAAAATCTTCGGCCACTGCCCAACCAGTAATATGGGAAATAGTAGGGGACTTTTATTTCTTTACTTAAATCTCTCTCAGTACTTCTCCCTTCTCTCTCTCGAACAAGACTGCCCTTCTTTACTCTCTAACACACACTTTACTTCTTCCCTCTCTAATACACACTCTACTCCTTCCCTCTCTTCAATATTCTTTCCCATACTAATACGAGTGGAATTGCACTGTCTCTCCCACTGTGCAATTCCCTCCTTCCTTTTCTAGCTTAACACTAGCTTAACAATACGATCAAGTCAGAAAATATGCCTGTAAACATAAAAAAATGGTTGCCCGCATTCCAGCATACATGTGAAGACCCAATAATTTTAATAAGCTAATTAAAATAATTAAAATTGAATATTGTTTATCTTATCGGAATGAGCAATATTAAAAATTAAAAAACAAAAAACAGAAGACAATAATAAAGAAATTATTCTAAAGACAGCTTTTGGTGATAATTTGGTTAATATTGGGCAAGTTGTATTTATTAGACATTTATATCAATTCAAGAAAAAAATTACATACATGAATACGTGTATACAAATATCATATGTATAGCGAACATGTATCTAAATCCAGTTAAAGTTCTAGATCTGCAGCTTTTGGACATCAGAAATACGGTCTTTGGGAGTATTACAAATCTTATCCTAGTTGACTAATATGTGTGTTAGTAGTTTGAATACGTAAGTAAAAGTGCTATTATTGGGAAGCTGTTTTTCTTCTCTTTTACGCCGACCCAGTTATCTATCCGCAGGCCATCTGAAGATTTTATAGAGAACCAGTACTACAATATTGATTACAACAGGACTAATCCGGCTAACCGCACTGAACAACAGATTTTCAAAACAGCCGCATTTACAAAAAATGTTGATCCACCTAAGCCACCCAGCCAGGCCAAATTTTGCCAACCAAGCCCAGTGACTACCAAGTGGAAACAGCTGACGCTTATCTCGCAGCATTCAGTGTGCCTTCTACTGAGACTCAAACTTCACCATTTAGGATTCCAACTAGTGAGATTGCAACACTATTATAAATTTCAACAAAGAACGCAGACACATCACCATTCAGGATTGCTACCAGAGACGCTGCTAACGCACTAATAAAGGTTTCAACGAGAACTACAATTACAAGCAAGAATTGCAAGGACCAACCAAGCTACATCCATTTACCAGCTACGTTTACCAAGTGCTTTTAAAGGACAAGATTTCAACAGTTATTATACAGCTTCACCATCGGGTCAATTCAGAGGTTCAACGGTTCACCGGGTCAATTCATTTTAACTTCGACAGACAGTACAGCCACAACCTACAGTTCAGCCTAGGCAACCAAGTGAATTAATTTAGTAACCTAAACCAGCGCACCGAAGCATCCCTATACAGCAACCTAGGCATCTTAATCCACTACTACAAATAGCTTAGGACGTTTTGGACGAGGAATTATTTAGAATACTGCCAAGCCAAAGTGGACCGCCTATTCAACCCAAGCCTAAGCAAAGAGAGCAACAATTTACTGTAACAAGGACCAACCAGCCGGTTACCGAACAACCACCTATAGGCAATTGTTGAAGCAACCCAACTGCAGCCGCTACGAAGCCATTAGCTCAACGCCCTCTTAAAGGAAATTTTTTGACAAACCCGTCTACAAGAAGGCTACATGTCGCTACTCAGCCAAAGTTTTCTCAGGCAGAAATTACGGCATCACAAACTCGTCTCATCAGTACTACCAGATCCAAACTAGCAACGTGTATTTAAACTTCAGTCATTCAAGATCAGGAAACTTTTGTACATTACGATAGGATCGTTGGGAGACCAACCAAGTTGAAGCTGAAGATATTAGACAACCTATTCACAGAGCAAATACCAGGCTAGTAAATCGGCAGACGTCACCTATTTCTATTCAGAGACAATAAGCAGAAGTGCAGACACCTCTACCGTTAACAATATCAGCAAAACGCTTTTAGTAGTCAACCCGGACTCAAACTTTTAAGATTACAAAGAAGAAAAATTATTACGCAAAACCTGGATCAAGATGTAAACTGATAATTACAACGAAATTAACCCAGCTAACGGGTAAAAGTAAATTCCGAAGTTAATTATAACACAAATCCTGATAATTATTTGGACACAACAGAGCCGTCTACAACGTCAGCAGCATCGTGAAAAAAAGAACAACGTAAACAACGACGTCAGAAGGGAGAACGACGTCGTGCCTACACAAATTCCAATACATCAAGTTCTAGTTGTGAGCCAAGTTAAGAGAACAGCTTTTCTATTAGTAGCCATTCGAAAAAATTTTGTTGGTCAAGACATTCGAGTTTATCTATTACTAGTATCATCTCTAAAGACATCAAAAACATTCAGGCTCCCCAACCAACTATTATTGCTCAGCAGCCTTTTATGGAGCTATCTGATTTTGAAGGAGCTGTTTCCTAGAAAACATTAAGAGCCTACTTCCGAGAGTGCAAAAAACAAGCTCTAAAACGGACGAAGTCAAAATTATCAGGATTAAACAAGAATTAGCCAGAGCTTCTCGTGTTGTTAAGGCCTTTTCCACGGAATTTTTTCGCGAAGCCGCAATGGAAATCTGACATATTATGAATTCAAGGCTAACGTTTTAAATGACATTCCGTGCTGCGGAGAATTTAGGAAAACTCAGCTTTTGGACGTACTTTCAATGAATAAGAGAAATAAAGAGGCAAATTTCGCTTTTGCCTATTGCGCAAAGACTACAGCCGGAAGTGAATGGTGTTCCTAAAGAGAAGTTGCAGCCATTGATACCATTATCAGGCGGTTTGAAAAATTTGTACAATAACGCACAAATGTGAACCCTAATCGGTTTCTAAACCACCAGTCGATCCGCATGCTGAAGATAAGGATTTTCAGACCAGAGCTGTCATGCTGCTACTACAACAACAACAAAAGAAAGCTATTGAAGAGAACATTTAGACAGCCATTGAGGCAGCTTTAAACAACGTCCTTCAAATTACAACGCCGTTCCAACAATATAATTCACCAACGATTCCGAATACCAATCCGCAGCCTCTTACTTCACAACAAATTTCCGCCAAGAGGTTGGTTTCTTTGTGATTCAATGGAACATCAAAACCGAGATTGCCCTCCTCGCTTGGAACGTCAACGCAACTGTCAGTCTAACGGAAATAACCGTCAACGCTTCGGAAATCAACAGAACAAGAATTGTAGACAACGCTCAAGAAATGGAAATGTTTGCATCTACTGCCAGGCTAAAATTCACACCGTATACGAGTGCAATAACTTATTGCAGGACATTCGCCGCCAGCGGAAAAAACCTCAACCACAGCAGTTACAACAGCCTTGAAACTATGCGCAGCAGCAACATCAGTACCACAATTGAATTTTCAACCGAACCAGTATAATCAACAGAACCAATCAGGAAAAAGCCAGTCTTTAAACCAGTAAAATCGACGAGTTTAGCGCCGACCAATACAAATGCAAGCGAAACTGGAAAACAGGTACAGACATGCCTAGTTGTTTAAACAGCATAGAACTAGATATTTTTAAGAGTAATAGTACAGGTTGTTAAGATAATACTTTCATTAGGAGTAGGTCGCCACCAAACATCTTTAGTACAGAGTAAATTGAAGTGGTTATTCTTCCCGTATTTTTAGCCATCCCAACATTAGAATGTACCGGTTTGATTGATAATGTTGAATATGAGTAGTCATTGACACGGGGAGTGCCGCGACACTTGTAAATAAAAGTTTAGTTAATAAGTATGATCATGTGCAGCATAGCAGTTATTTTGTTTGATGCCAGTGGCAATCGCGTAAACAATTCCAGAAAAGTTTAATTGAAAATTACGTTAGGCGCCAAAACCTTAGAGCATTAGCTTATTGTGGTTGAAAATTGACCAATTAAAGTTTTTTAGGAATGGAGTTTTTGCACTCGTATGGCAGCTTTGATATACAAGCAATACAATATATACAATATATAATACAAGCAAAAAAATACTAAAAATATATATGCTAAAAGCATACCATTAATCATGAATAGGAATTATTTAGAATCAAAGTTTATACATACGGTTATTGTATTGTATCGCATGGTTTATTGCGTCTCGAGGCCGTAGTTTATACACAACTCGAGACTACAAGTCCTTTTCTTACATAATTTTTCTTAAAAAATAACCACTCATTCTACCCACAAAATAAATACTCATTCCTATATCTTCACAACTGCTATTAGCAACTAAACCCCCCATGTCTCTACAGAGTTACATACACTTCATCCCAATCCACAAAAACACGCTACTGCGAGAACTGGTGCTAGCTGCTGGTCCGAGGAGTTTCCTATTTATATATATACACTAAATCCCAGGGAACACGAGTCGCAATAAATGAGCCCTTAACTTTCTTTAGAATTTATTTCCTTATATACATATTAGCCTAGCCACACTTAGGAAAATGTTATAGCTGTTGGTATTACAATAGTACAATAATCTTTCCTTTCACCATTAGCTATATACATAATATTAGTTGTCCAATCATGCTTAGCTCAACTTTGTTGTACAATATATTCAATTCAATATATACACACAATAATCTCTGTTTTACTGTTGTCAATCCACATCTTTTGATTTCCGGTTCATATAAATCCGCAGATACATACATTTAGTAGGAGATACTGTACATGTACTTGAATATTTATTCTAGAAAATATTTCCTTTAAATGTATATTCTTCCCCACTCCACTAAGTATAGTTAGATAACAATAATATTTCGATTAATTAGTATCCACAACTACAATCTATATCCCTGTCATGGGCCTATCTAACTTTACATCTACTACATGTAAACTAAGGGGATTTTTAAATATTCTATTAACTAGGTAAAATATTATACTTTGTTTGGCTGCCTACCTTGGATGGATTTATTATAATAATAATCCTGCCCATCGTTCCGTGGGAAGCCCGCCTCACCGTTACATTAATTACACTACCTTGCTTTGCTCTGCTGAGGTTTATAATGCGGATTATGCACATAAGAAATTAGTCCAAAATTTTTGCTGCGTCCGCATAGAATTTAGACATGAGTAGGTATACAACGATCTACTTCGGTCAGGTTGGTAAGTGATTAGAAGAGTATCTAGGGCAATGGGACGCTCAGTCTGAATGAAATGTCCAGGAAGGTAGTCTAATGGGGTTCTTTTTTTCTTCTCCGTGTCAAAGCAGTTCAGACTATACTTCTTTCCTCAAATCTTCCCGTGGTTCACTAACGTCTTGAGTGCAACCTTCGCTTCTTGACCATGTTCTCACCTTCCCGTCTTGATTTTTTGACACTTCATGATATCTTCCTCTCTTTCCTTATTGGCGTATTTGGATTTTTTTCTATGGAAAAACTTCCGATAACAGCACTTCGCGACGTGGTTACCTAGATCACAAAAGGCAATTCCGGGGTAAAAAAGGTAAAAAACCCCGAAAAATACCCCACACCCTGAAACTTACACCTCCGAAGGCTCCTCTTCCGGGCTTTTTCTAGTACAACTTTTAATGTGCTAACCTCACTACACTCCTTATTAAAAACACTTAATTTCAGAGCAGAAGCAACGCACGTCTATTCAGTTCGATGGTTCGGCGGACTCTAACGTACGGTTTTTGAAAAACAAGAGGGCAATCAATTCCAGTTAGACGATTCCAGTTCAAATTTTGCAACTGAGCAGGCGGAATTTTGGCATAAATTTAAATAGAGAGATGTGGCAACTCAAAAATGTTATGAAGAAAAATGTGAAATCGAGAATTTAAACCAAATTTCAAATAGAGAAACTAGCAGTTATTTTAATAATAATAAGTCAAGTGAAATTGATTTTAAAAAGCAATGGTTCATTTGTAGATATATAACAGTTAATAAAATAAATTTTAGGCCTAGTATTGAGCTAGTTGCAACAGTTAAAATTGATGTTTCTGCTAATACGCTTGGAGTAGTCACAATTGAACCAAGAAAGATAGGCGGAAAACTATTTATTTCTAATAAATTTGGGCTATCTAAATATTAGATAGTCCTTTTGCAATATCTGTATAGTAAACATTTCCTCAGATTGCAAAACGGAGCCGCTGGTCTATAACAGGCATAGCCTTCGTAGCACCCAGGCACTCGGGCAGCAGGAAAAAATAAAAAAAATTAAAAAAATATATTCCCAATAGATGAACTACAATTTTTGATATAGACCAATTTTAGTTTCAGTTAGTCATGTTTGCCTTTTGAGCAATTGGTATTTAAATCATGTAACTAGGGTTTAAACAGTTATAAGGTGCGATGTAAACAATTTTGGGTTGAATTGTATTATATAGACTGATGAGATAATCATTATTGTATTTTGAGAACTTAGTTTAGATAGTCACATTTGTGTTGTGACAAGTTGATTTTTTATGGATATTTTTAAATTAGTATAATGGAATTTTATTCCAAATTGTGTAGTTTCTGAATTTTTTATTAATTTAATTTATCCGCATTTACTAACATGGAAAGTTAGTTTTTAAGTTGTGCTTTTTGGGACATTGGTAATTAATAACTATACACTTGTAGTGGGTTCTTGAATATATCTGCTTCATTAATTGTCCCTATAATATTAAACAACACTATGTTAGTATGTAAAATTAAAGAGTATAGTATATGTATAGATAGTCTATAGGCATAAGAATATTTAAATACATATAGTATATATGTATAAATAAGTATACGGTGTATATGTATAGCAACCGTCATCTAGTACTAAAAGGTTGTCCACTTATAATTTAGCAATATAATAATATTACATGAATCGTTTTAATATATAAGCATAATAGATATAAGTATATATATGTATATGTAGTATTTAAATGTATAATTAAGCAATCTTACGTTTATAAACGTGTCGGACGTATATATAACCCAGAAATCATCAAGAAAGAACAAGGTAACCTCCTAAGGTAATAGTTTATCCCACAACACGCAGCAGCACCATCTTCAAAGAAGAACTTCACACCAGTACATGGAAACAACATAAAAACAAACAAAAATTAATTGTTATTGATTTGAAGTAAATACATTGAATTTCATTATAAATAGTATTTAAGAAAAAATATTCTTTACAGTGCACACGTTATAATTGACAAAAAAGTAAAAATGCAAAAATTGTTGATTTGACAAAATAAGTATAGAAACTAGTAATAGACACTGTTTAGTACTGCTGTATGCAATATTAAACAATTCCATTCATAAAATAATTAATTATAATAAAAACATCTATTTTTTCTATGGTAATACATTGTATAGATAAAAATTGAAAAATGTTACAAAATCCAGTTAATAATTATGCAATTGATGATTTACAAGTATCTATGGCTTTTCTTAACAGTTTTCGTCCATTTTGAAAAATTTTGGCAGCACCCGTATCCTTTTATCCAATTTTAATCCATTTTCCCTATAAATTATCAAAAATTGCAAATTCTTAATTTTAATCGAATTTTCTAGTATGTTACATTCAAAAAGGATTGTTATGACTAACAAACGTCATGATAATTATGAGAGTGTAATAATTTGCTTATTTTAATTGATTTGTATAATAATTTTCAATTTCCCTAATTTATTTAAATTTTGCAAAAAATTCTTGGCCCAATTGATATCGCAGGAGCTCCATTAATTCCGAGGGATGAAGGAAGCTTATTTAAATCATCTCCGTCAGTGATAACAACTGTCGACAAAATTTGTCATTTTTATGTAAAAATAATCAATTTATTTTGGAAAAATTCAAACAAGTTCCACATTGTAATGTTAGAGTATAGAAATAATTTGAATTGTTCGCTCAATAATGTAAAATTTCAAAAACGACTTTAGAACGTTTTGTAAACTATGAGGTACACTTTAAGTCCAACGCCAATGTCAAAATCAAGGAAAATGTATGTAAACGATATTAAGTATAACGTATGTATTATAATGCGACAAACTTGTAATTTCAATGGAAAAATTCAGAATTTTATTATATTTAATTATTATAATTTTATTCTTTACAATTGATATGGAAAACAATGAACTACCCCTGGAAATGTGGTGAATTTATTCCCCACGGGAATTTTATTGCCTGGTTTTTTACTAAAATAAGAAAAAAAGTGTTTATTGTAAATAAATGTAATATCCGGTGCAAGGATCAGTGCATTGGTATTTGTATCACATTGTGCAACATGTATGAGTTCAAGAGTTTGTAACATGCTGAGCAAGCACAATATAAAGAGCAAAAGGATGAAATTACAGTGTTTATTAATATATACACATGATACGTTACTGTAAGCAATCAAATAAAAGACTTGATTCCCAATTGTTAAGGATATCATTCGGCCAATTTTTATTCTAAAATATTCACGTTAGTTTTAGTCCTGATCTGTACTTTAACATTAGTTCCAGTTATTAAATTATTAGTTACTTCTTAAACTTAAATTTTGACACCTTTCTCCCTTATCATTTATTTCCATAGTCATTACGCATTTAAGCTAATTAACACATGTAAGTACACATACACAACTGGTTCCTCTCACATTAGCCTTGCGAGTCAAACACCAAACCCACCAAAATCTAAAATCCATTTCAGGTGGAGGATTCCACAAAATAATATAGCAATCATTATACCAGGTTCTAAAGGAGGAGATTATTTTAATTTTTTGTGTTAGCAGCGGTCCGAATGGGAACCATGAAAATAGTGGTCGAAAAACATCTGTAGGAAATTTGTCAGCAGACAAAATATCACGGAAACAACACAACCCATGCGGAAAAGATTCCTCAAGTATAAAACCTCATTCTTATTCGTGATTAAGTGGGAAAATGGAACCACAAATTTATTAATTTCCCCAAAATTACTTAATTTTGTAGTACCATAATGCTACCTAACTAAATTATGCATAATTATTTACGCATCTTACCGTATTCTATGTTATTACAAATGTTTCCAACGTTTCAAATTATTTATTGCTGCTGACAATCGCACGTTTTCCCTGATTATTTAAAAGCTTAATGTTGTTTAAAACATCAATTTGTTCGATTGATTGGTGTAGATATATTGAATATAATGATGTAGCCTTGCATACATGCATGTTTGTTATGTCGTCGGCAAAGCTATTATTATAGTACCTTGATAGAAATAATAGAAATAATTGTAAGTATTATAATACAAGTTCATTTTTTACTAACGCTCTAGAGAGAAAGAAAATTTATTTTCACTGACATCATGACGGTGTTTGCCTTTCGACACAGTAATATACAATTCATTGACTTTTACATAAGAATGATTATACTTGTAAAATAATTGCTGTTAATTATTTGTAACAATGATTATAAGCTATTTTCACTGATCCACGAATAGTTGGTATCACTATGTACGATGTACTAACATAAATGGATTTTTTACACTTGAGGGGCTATAACTCAATAAAGAGGGAGAACCCGCACAAAAGGTAAAAATGTTACCTCTACCAAATGTCTACTTGGTGTAAAAAGTTCAAATCCGTAGCTTTGGGACATCCCGAGGTAGTTCCTTGTAAGCTTTGTTGTTCAAAACCTCACGATTTAATAAAATCAAATAATATATTTATACAATAGGTTGGTCCTACATCAGCACGAAAGGAAGGCGGACATTTCTTGTTTTTACACCTACCCTTGTCCGGTAATATTCACATTCACATTCACATTCAACTCTATATAATATGTAAATATCTGTATTTAATTTGAGGAAAATCTTCTTTACGCTCACGTGTAATTTAATTAAATGAAGAAGGGAAATGTGGGATTGATGAGAGGAATTCTTGATTCGCAATATTTGTAGTTAATTTGAGGTTTTGTATTAATTTTTTTTCATTTAAGTAGCCGTGGACTGCAGTTTCGCCAATATGGTGGACTCATCAGGACGGCACAACATAACAATGAAAATTGAATTTTTCAGTGGAGCGGAACGGTTTCCTCCGCCGCTGAAAATCATTTGCGAGCTGAGATGAGCGATGACGGACTATAGACTATAATTAAAGTTATGTTATATTATCGCTAGAGCTACATTTATTGTATTTTTAGGAGCGAATCAAACTCATATATCGCCAATTTCTGTGACGTAATTTGTCCATCTAAAAACTTTTCACTGGTAGCGTTTGCAACTTAAAATCAGTTTATTTATTACCAGTAATCACATAAGAAGTTATTTCTAAGCCAATTATTGTTTCGTAATTACAAAGTTAATGGCAATTAAAGTTGTCGTCTAAATACGTGCCACGTTCATAAGCAATCTGTGGGTTGCAGAGGCTAGGGCTATCTATCGACCTGGAGTACCTATTTCCATATTAGGAAGGCTAAAAATTCTGGGTCTTTATTTTAGTATTTGTATTTTTTTTATAATTATGTATTTATTTTGTAAATTATTTATCTATTTTTCATAAGTATTGATTTGAAATAATAATAATTTTTATTTTTAAGTACTTTTTGTTTTTTTTTAATTTTTATGTGTTTATGTTTCATTATTTTAATTGTTTATTTTATTCATTTTTTAATGTTTGAATAATATTTTCATTTTGATATTTCTTTTTGTTTTAATCGTAATTTTTATTTTTATATTTTCTTTTGTTATTATTATTTATTGTTTTATTTCTTTGAGTTGCTCATGACATAAATGTAAAGAGAAAAATGTTAAGAAGTATGCAGGAAGGGTGAAATTGTTTCGGCAAACGAGGTTCTCATTGAAAGAAAATAAAGACCAGATGGGGAAATTTTTTTCTACGCCTACCTATAATCTAATGAGGAAAGAAGGAAATCGAGCGATTTTGAGTTGATTTGAGACAGTAATAATTATTTATGTAGCCTTGTACTACTGCAGTTTCGTCATTTTTGTGTGGACTCATCAGCACGGCAAAACGTAAAAATGAAAATGGAGTTTTAGGTGGATAAATAAATTGTTAATAAATTGAATATTATTGCTGTAGCATTTAAAATTTTTAGTTCAAAGATTTTTAAATATTGTAAATACATATATACAATTTTCTAACTAAATGTTATATACCATATTACGCCCTTTTGATCAAAAGTTTAATAAAATAAAATTCTCTACATTAGGTTGGTCTTTTGGTCTTACATCAGCACAAAAGGAAGGCGGACATTTCTTGTTGTTGCACCTATCCGTGCCTGTAAACATGTTAATATCTGCATATAATGTTAGTCAAAAGATTCTTTTGCGTCAAAATTTAATAGTTTAATAAAATTTAATTGTTTCTATGAAATAATATTACCTTGCTGTTGTGTCGGATGTTACACAGGGTTTGGTTGACCTTGTCCTGGGTCATTCAGGATAAACTCCAGAACTCTCATTACTGTGCTCTCCAGCGGATTGCCGATTTTAAGCATCAGGACTGCTATCTTCAGTACATTTGTACTTTCCCTTATGTATTTAAAAGCGGTCGGAAAAAGAACGCTGAAGATAACATGCTTGCTTTTAAAAATCGGCATACAAGTATATCAATGTTTTATTGGTATGGGATTAATGTTTTACCATATGGAGGAAGATGTGTGTTAGTGCTTTGAATACGTAAAAAGTGCTATTTTTTGGGTGAGTTGCTATTCGTCTCTTTTTAACGTTTTTAAATTTTTCATGTCAAATACCTTTACATGGTTTGGAAAAGCTACTGCCTATGATAACATTAGGTGTTAATTATTATTATTATTATTCTGCTGCCCGAGTGCCTGGGTGCTGCGGAGGCCTTTGCCTATTACAGACCAGCAGGGAGGAATAATGTTTTACTATACTGATTCGCATCTAATATTTAGATAGCGCCATATATTTAAGGTAAAGCTTGTTTAGAAAGATATCTATAATTATAACAAAAGAGAAAGGCAAAAACGAAAGCAAGCGTTTATTCACATCTAACCAACAATCATAGTAATAGCGAAAAGGTTTAGTAATTCATTGGACTTTGGTTTATTCTTTTCTCTATTCTCTCACAGAATATTATTATAGATTGTAGTGTTAGTCGGCGTCTTGCATACAGACAAATTAAAACACAACATCTGGCCTTACAGGGGTTTACTCTTTTATTGCACAAATATAAAATCAGTTTATTACTTTAAAAACACTAAGAAGGAACCAGTAAAGTCATTTTAATAATATAGTGGTAATAATGTGCTAATTTTGTGAGTGGTAATGGTAAAGGTTTTTTACTATATTGAACTTTGTAAAAACATTAACAACATATGCAATAACTTGAGAGCTCTCCTGAAAGATTAGATACGGAATATTTTAGTTGACCACAAAATGGAAGGAAATGATAGTGTGAGCGATTTAGTACTCACAAAATAGTGTTTTTGGACAAGTAGTTTATTTCGAACTCAGCACTAAATTTAACAGTAGAATACCCAATCAAAGAATTTGCATACCAAAATTCTGAAGGTACTCAAATGTGATCTATCAAAAGCTAATTTATAACAGATTGAGCTCCTCGAGGTGCAAGGTTACCTCCAAATTTCTTAAATCCAAGATGGGTTATCACCCATCATTCTAGGTGCAAGATGGGTAAACTCCGGCCATTCTGACGACGTTTTGATCACATATAATTAATAATTAAAAATGCCTTGTGGTGTCAATTTTAGAGTTGAATGCTTTTTAATTGAGAAAATTGGAGACAACCCACTTTGCATCAAAACGTTGGTTGATAACCCAACTTGCATTTAGAAAAAATGGAGATACCTCGAGGAGCGATATATTTTTCTTTCCAACGAACATTATATTTAAGTTCTATGTGTCATTCCTGTGATTTTGAGTATAATGTTGATGTGATTGTGATCATAATTGGCTTTTCTGTAATTATGTCGGTTAAAAGACAATGATGGGTTAGTAAGCTCATTTATTCGAAGCAAGGTATGTATTCAAAGCAAATCCCATTGAAGTTGTATTAAAAACTGAAAACCGAAGGAAGTTGTATGTATACAGATACTAATACCTGCATTTTGTAACTGTTTAGACACGGTCATGGTTTGTTTGGTTTGGACCACAGAAAATCGGTTAGACAAGCTTTAGACCGATTGTCGGACGCTATGGGGAGTTGTATCCGAAAACTCCAAAATTCGTATTTTTCGATCACATGCGGTAAACATCACAAACTCTTGTTCTAGATTTGACCCCAGGAACTATATACCTCCAATATTTAATAATTTTATGACAACACGTGTATTTAAAAATTGTAACTTGAAAATTTGTAGGTCTGTCTGGAATGTTTGTTCGGGTGCCTGTCGTACCGTCCTATAAACGAAACTTTTCTTCAGTTTTTGGCACTCTTAAGGTCAGTTTAACAGTATTCATTTAACAATCATAATTCTCAATTTCTCAATCATTTTGAACCCTTATCGACCCTATTTAGACCCGGATTAAGAAGCCAATTTTAAAAATGGGTTACGTGGAAAATGCAATTTTATAGAGGTTCTAGATGAAGAATATATGGGTTCTGGCTTTGAAGGTGCTGTGAATATCTGCCTAATTATGCGTACTTACTTTGGTACAATAATACTCATGAGTACGAAAGTAATCATTGACATTAGAAGGAAGGCTGACTATTGATGTAACTAAAGTAGGGATCGGAACAATTCACTTTTGAATTGGTATTTTTCAATTCAATCCGATTCAACTCAGAGAAAAACCAATTCAATTCACGCCACTGAAATGAATTGAAGCAACGTTGAATTGAATTGAATTGTTACAACTGAATTGCAATTCAAACAATTCATATTTGTTTCGAGTTATAATTGACAGATGGAATGGCAGTGGATAAAAATGTTATATTTATAAAAGTTCTTAGGTCGAAAAAAAAACGCGGCTTAAAATTAAAGAACGAAACGACTATGAAACGTTTGTAAGAACGACATCAATTGCGCCTTACTTTGTTTGTTGTTTAAGCTTGTGCTAGAAGAATTTCTTTTGTGAGATTACGATCTTTAATTTTTAAAAAAAATTTAAAACGTAGATGGAAACTTGTGGAAATTTTTATTATGCCAAAACTATATACTGGTAATTTGGTTTGCTAAGTTTCCACTTTGGTGTTAAAGCCTGTTGCAAACACTAATTCTGTCACATTTAATATTGTTGCAATGTGTGTGGTACAACTTTTCACAGGCGCGTAGCCAAGAGGGGGCACGGTGGGCAATTTTCCCTCTTTGGGGGATCAACAAATAATTAAATTCATCAATAGCTAAACAAATGTACATAATAATGTCCCCTTTTGGCAATTTTATGCTACGCGCCAGACTTTCCGTGTGGAGTTCATCGTGTGTTATTCTATACTTTTTCTTCGACCGACCCAAAATCAGTACCTGATCAGGTATCAGAATAGGCTATTCAAAATCAGTATAGTACTCATCAAGTCGGTAAATCTAGCCTCTCTATTGCAAACCAGTACATCGAAGCGCGCAGAAATCTGCGTATATTAAACTCACTCGGGAGTCCGCCTGAATCGTCGAGTTAGTTAGTTGTGCCTGTGCCATGCTCCTAAAAAAGTGGGATTTAAAAGAGTAAGTAGTGGGGTTAGTGAAGTGTGGGTAGTGTCATTGGAAAGCCCTTCGGATTCTCTCTAAAAAAAGGTTCAAGTGCCGGTGTGATTTTGAGGATTTTTGCCGAAAAGTGGGAAGGAAGACAAATTGAAGAAATTTAGTGAAAAATGCATAAAACGCAATCCATGAATTTAAAAAATTGGGGTATATTTAAATCAACAGTAAATAATTATGGGACCACCAGTCAATTTACTTGCAGTAATTTATTAACATATCGCCAGTAAAATAATAAATCAGCAGGTAAATAATATATCAGCAGGTAAATAATATATAAGCAGGTAAATAATAAATTAGCAGGTGAATAATAAAATCAGCCAGGAAAGCTAAATCACCTAATAATCTAAAAAAGTAAACAATAATTATTAATTTACACCGGCAATTTGCGATAAATGCAAAATTTTTAAAACTACGAGGGATTTTTTTGTATATATTTTTTTATATTGATCATCATGAGACATTGATATATCATATGATTACATGAAAAAAAGAATTGAAATTACTGAACAATTAAAGCCAATTTAAATAAACTGGTATTTAAAAAAATTTATTGTAATGAAATGAGAAAAGATTTAAACGAATTCAAGAAATTACGCGTTGGGAGTTTATTTATATTTTCGAAATAATACATGAAATTATTTGAATTTCCATCTGGGACATTTGTAACACGCATTAATCCGTCGTTTGCATTTGGTGTCGATGTATTTGCTGATCCGAAAGACTGCGTATCTTTACTTCGAATGAGTGATTACAACACACTATAGAATTGGTCGGACTTTCTAAATCTTCCCCTTGTCATTGCAAATAAGCATTATTTTAGTCATTATTTTAGAACATCTTGGTACAGGCCTATTATTGCTACCTTTTTTCGTCTTCAAGAAACCTGATTTAATAGTTTGAAATGTAAGGCATATCATAGCATGTATTTATAATTTTTCGTACAGAAAAAACAAGTCCTTTGAAAAAT
>JAQGAK010001968.1:0-24516 GCA_034696945.1 Lipothrix lubbocki
AATTTATATTTTTGTTTTTTTTTGTTATTTTTATTTTCATGATTTATTTTTATGTTTTTTTTTGTTATTTTTATTTTCATGATTTATTTTTATTACTTTTATAATTTTATTTGATTATTTATATTTATTATTTATTTATAATATTTTATGAATAAGTCTGTCTGGTAGTTTCAACCAAGTCAATAATAGAGGTCTAACCGTTAACCTTTTCTGGCATTTAATTTACCTACTAATTTTTTAAATATACTTATACATAATGAGATTTTATTGAGAGTAATATTTTAAAACAAATTTTATGCAAAAGTAGTGTGCAGGACATATTTAGCCCATTTAAATGTTTAAATTTTCTAAATGTGAACAAATTGTAGTGGAGTAATTGCATGAGCGTAGGGACATCAAAGTTAGGTCATTTCGATTAATTTTTTCCTGTCCTTTGGGATTATTATATGAAAAGTATAAGGCTACGATTCTATTCTGGGTTACGGATTGTATTATTATTGTTGTTTTTTATTGACCAAAATTTCTTTCGGGGGACCCCCTCCCCAGATTTTGAAGAAAAGACTGTTTGCTTCAATGATAATTTACAGAAATCGCCTAATAATCTTAAAGTCATTCAGGTTTTATGTTGATTATTAGGTCTGTCACCAGTTATCAATTGTTGATTATGGTAGGATGAAGGTTTTTGAAATCCTAATAAACTTTTCATAACAACATTTTAGTATGTACGAATCTAGGTAAGTACTAGGAAAATTCCCAGATTACACGAATAATTAAACTACTATTGCTTTGTACGATTGATTGTATTGTACAAATATTTACGCCATCAAATTTTCCAGCAAGTGTTCGTAAATATTCTTGAAAATTAAGCGCTTGTGTATATTTTTATATCGTATTCAAAAAAATTATTACAGGTTTTCAATCGAAAATCGATGAGAGAGTAAGCATACATAGGTATATAATATCAGGAGCCCTTAGCATAATAATAATAGGTATATAATAGTATAGAATTACTTGTTCTATTTTTAGTGCGTTGCTTTATATAACACCATACACAACACAACATTTTCAGATCACGTTGCATAACGGTCGTCAATTTATTCTTGTGTCTATTCTTAAGTTGCACCAAAATCGATCCAAGTCCGAAAATAGTTCCGTATTACTTGCATAAACGTTGACATTTGATGATAGATGTCACAATGTTGCTGCCAGCACTCTACGGAGTTGGCGGCGATTCCTTACATTTTCGCAATAATGTATATGGCGTCGCATATTGCAAATTCATGATTTCGGGTACTGCAGGAAATAGAGCATGAAGATGTTCAGATTGTGCAGATGTCTCTGACTCTCGTCAAAGTTGGTATGGAGTACCTTATGGCTGTTTATTTGATACTTTACTTACGTTGTACACTTTCCAGTTCTCGGGAAGCATGATTTGTAGATCTTACTTGCTTATTGCAATAGATGTAATTATCGAAAATGATTCATTTTCGATCTTATGCAGTTGTATCTGTAGTATACTATTTACGTTAATCCTATCATTAAGATTGTCAAAACTACCATATCTATATGAATACATATTTCTTCGTCTTATCACAGTTTCTATCTCTTTACTTAAAGTTATAATATCATTGTTCGAACTGAAGGTCATAAACTCTAATTATGTGCTATGTACATATACCAGATACTTACAATTAGTTGAGATTCAGCTCCTACTTTGTCATTCAGTCATTTCTGTACTTAAGTTACTTCTGTACCATTTACGTAATACGTAGAGCCAAAAGGAATTAGCTTTGAGATGCTGAATATCACCTTATTTATACAGTTAGTACACTCATCGTCGTATTTACAGTTAACGCATTTGTTACTTCATTTCACTTTCGAAGGATACAGAATATCATGGAATGTTTATCTTATAGCAGGAAAATAATAATAATTCATATCACTGTAAATATTGTAATACAAGTTCAAAATCTTCGTCCGTGAAAAAGCCTAACTAGATAATTACTTGTACTATCTTCAAATTAGGTTTGGGCTCTTACAAAGCATGATTTTATGTGGGAGATACAGGCGGCAATAAACTACAAATAGTCCAGATATTGGTGCTTTGGTAGTAATTGTCAATGAGTACAGACGATTAGAAGACTGCAGCGCCAATGTTGTCTTAAGCATCATCCTCGTCAAAATAATTGGTTAATAACTCTTTTCCGATTTTATTTATGTGAGGAGGACAATGAACATTGTGAATGTTCAGATTCAACGTGAGACCTAATAATGCTACGGTTTTATTCGCACGTCGGATATATTTACGTTGCACTGTTGCACATACATCGCAGTGTCAATCGACTTATGAATATGAATAGGAAGTCCTTCAATAAAGTTCATATATATATATATCTATATATATATATATATATAGAACAGTCGACGTCATTCCATTTTCTCACCTTGCATGGCATCATTATGTGTATTAAACAGTTATAGAAGCGATCGTCTTTCCATTAAATTGGGAGTTTTACGCGTTGGTTTGTGAAAACCATGCAACATATCAGGGTATTAAAAATGTTAGCAATACATTTAAAGTTGACCTCTATACCTCTATTCTTATTCTTGCAAAAATCTCCGATTGCCAATATTGTGTACTTCCTTACAACGTCATTATAATAAATAAGTACATATATCTACTATCTGTATTTCTCCTCTTCTTAGAGATTAGTTACTTCTACATCACTAGTATCTACATGTTGCAATTTTATTTCTGCTTAGAATCATTTTTGTATAGACATAATGTAAATGTGAGATAATTGGAGGTGTCTTCATGGTTTGTTACGTTTTGTACCCCATGTACAGTTAACATTGCTCAGTAATAACAAAATGGTATTATTCCTGTTGACTCTCACAAGATGTTTATCCATGATTAGTTCCTGCATATAGAGGCTTTAAAAGACATTTCCAAAAGAATTTGTATAAACCACATTGATCTTTGATCTCCCTGCATTCAATGTAAATGCAGCTTAAACATCTGCCTGCATGTTAATACAGAATGCATCTCTGGATGCTCCAAGGACTGGAGGAAGTTAAACAAAAATATCAGTACATTCCAACTGCTTTGTACAGGATTCAATTCCTTTACTTCTATGCAAGCAAATATTGTAGAGTAGATACATAGGCAGAAGATAAAGGTTATGGGAACTAAAAGTACAAAACATTAAATAAACTACTTTCAACTCCGCACGTCAAGGTTTTAGTTTGAGATGAGAGTATATTAATATTATTGTGCCTTTATGCTTCCATGTTACAGTTACAGAAGAGCATTCAGCCACAAGGCACACACATACAACATTGGCTTTATTCGTATACTTCTAGCACAGATCCTTCCTCCACAACTCATCTGTGTACATTGACTCCATGTATTTAGTGCTTAGCTTCCTTGATACCGAACTGTAGGGCGAAGGATAGTCATGCGGCCTTGTTGGAACGAACATAGGTTCGTGCACAGGTTGCGGTGACTCATTACCCCACCTCTTAAGCCGGCAAATGTTGTCAATCTATACAGTATTTGTGGTCTACTTGTGGGAACATTAAAGCTATTCATGTGTAAGAGTAATCGTCATTCGTACGATTACTCTAAGGCGAATGGCGACATCAGATATTTTGTAATTTAAGATAAGAACTTGTTTATTATGATTTCATTACCTATATTTTCACTTAAAAATTCATTTAGATTTTGCCATTTGAATAGCAAGGCAAAAATGCGGGGGAGGCAATCACAATAATAGCTTCAATACTATACCTTATATAACTCGCTACTACTTACTTATCGTCCTTACAATGCCTTTATCTATTGAAAATAAGAAATTGTTAATGACAATCCTAAAAAACTAGTTTGAGTTGTGCTCACATTCTATCTTGCCAACTTAATTTACTTAATTATATGAAGATGAAACCTAAAAGAAAGTTCTAGAATATTGCCCAAGAACTGAACTTAGGTAATCTGAAAAAGTATAGAAATGTTGACGTCTACGGTTTACACCGTGGATGTTGGCGGGTTGGTAATTATACATACGTGATCTCACAAAAGTGTTGTTCGTGCAGTCCGAATAAGTACTTGTATTTGTGTATTCAATTTTCGATGGATGTGAAATTATTTACATTATGTACAAGTATATAAATGGTCAGAGAACATCCAGGGAAAATGTTGTTTGTTTGTTTCAACTTCGAGTACCTATACATATTAGAAGTAACAGTATTGAACTTGAACACGTACGATTCTGCGGAGTGTGAATGCGACAAAATAAGGAGCGGGTCATGCCACTGACAACGTGGATGCCACTTTAGCTGCGAATGCTGCTGCAAAGAGCCCGTGTGTTCACGCACGAGGCAACTAGAATTTATAAATAAATTGATTCAATTTGATATTTAGTAGAAAATCTGGCGGAAATGCTTGTATCAAAGTACACGTATATGCATTTGTGTGTATACTTAAAGCAATTTATTTTCATACAAAACATGTATATCAAATTCTCTGCGTCCAATAATATCTCCAGTCGAGTCGTCAAATTTCGGGTCACGTTATGAAGTCACACATGTTTTTATCCGGGCTTTTTTGTTGTTGAATTCTCTTCCTTCATGTTCATTCCTTGTTACTCTTCCCAAAGTGAAACATCTATTTTGCAGACTTATCTGCTAAATACATTATCTTATGTAGCTAAAACACATTACTGAAGTTATTCCCAGTTAATTAAGTCAGAGATATCAGTTGGTTAGAACGCACGCAATAATGGGACATCGAAAGAGACACACAAAGAGATATAGTTTAAAGTCAAGGAAGTGTTTTATTGAGACTACTTCAAATGACCGTGGTTATACTATACGGGAGGTTAAGCTAACAAATTCTCAGGGCTGCTATAATAATTACTGCTCTTCGGACACTGAGACAATTAGTAAGACCGATTTTTGGTATTTTAGCATTTACTGCCTCTGAATATCTTTATTTTCATTGGTATGTTTTTGTGCATGGTTCCTTCAGCTAACATATTACCATACAAAATTTTAAAACTGGTGTGTGAAAGTTCAAATATACTTAATATACAGTACAACATTTTTTGCATTCTTGGTTGAGATTCTGATCCTACATAAGTTCCTTGGAAAACCAATAACAAGCTGAGATACTTGAGTTTTTCCTGTATGTATATATCAGATTGCAAAATTTTAAGAGCCGGAATAATTGTGTCGGCAAATAGGCATGATGGCTATATTACTCTTGGAATTAAATTTAAATTTATTAATAATCAAGAGTGAAACATTCACAAATCACAATGGCATTCTAAGAAATTATATAAAAATGTGCACCAACGTTTGCAATAACACCAGGCTAGTTTGAAAATTGAAAATATTGTGACTCTATAAAGATACAGTGCATGCATTAATCTCCCGGCAAAACCCAATCTGTTTATAGTACATACATACAACCACGTCTAGTATATAAACATATTATGGAAATTTAAGGCAATTGTGAATATTTTTAATTTTGAAGTGTCACGTTGTTGTAAATGTTTTACTCTATCAATGGAAAATAGCACATGTTCTGGTAAAAGCAAATAAGAAAATAATTCATTAAATACAATATGTGACCACTGACAATTACAAACCACTGTTATACTAGTTAGTCCTACAGTGGTATTTGTTATTTGGTAGTTGTATCATGAAAATATATATGATTACCCCAGCTGTGGTTTCAATGAGTAGGAATAGCTACACAGGCCCTAACTAAACGTATATAAGGTATAAGGTTGCTAAATTTGTATTCTGTAATTTGATATTCGCTTTCCAGGTAGCGCCATGGAAGAATCAAATGATCGCTCATCGAGCGTGCTGTCCAGTGGGATAAATAACAAAAACTCGGATTCCGGATATGGATCCACGTCTAATAAATCTAACAATAGTCAGTCGCAAAGAAGGTACGACATAGCTTATCCAAACTTATTCAAATTCTGGAAACAAAAATAATAATATGTAATAAAATATGAATTCTTAACTATATTACACTATAACCTCCATATTATACATTGAATATTACAGCTCAGGAAGTAGCAAGTCCCATCAGAGCTCCCTGTCTTCTAGCGGAAGCTGCAGCTTTTTGAGTCATCCCAACATCAATGCACCAAGGTAATAAAAACTGTTAAAATTTTATAATTAAATGATATGTATCACAATATGATTATAATCATATTATAATAAATTATTATATACTTAATTATTATTCATGGAAGAATTTCACAGCTATGCTTGCAGCAGTATATATTTGGTTAGTATGACGCTCCTAAAACACATTTAAAAATAAGTTCTAAAAAATAATTTCACTATCATTCTATCATGGTTGATACGAAAGGTGTTGACAATTTCAGTATTGTTTCTAGTTTCTACCTTATTTAGACGTCAAAACTACTTTTAACCACACGAAATCATGCGGTTTACTTTTGTGAACTCGATATCTGTGTTTGGCTATGCTTGCCGCAGAATTTTCCATAGTCACATGCATAATTGCCAGCACATATATACATACGTAATTCGATCCTTGCGATGTAACGAAGCACATGTTTGTGCCAACTTGTGCACATGTTGTTGGAGTCTGTTTACGGTTCTTATGACTTTTTTGGATCCATAGCAATACGTTAAATGGCATGAATATTGAAATTAGCAGTACAGATAATTAGTACATATTCCAATTAACAGAGTGAACATGATTCATTTATATGCCGCATTCATACTTACTATTAAATAATATTTTGAAAAAATTTAATACCGATGTATTTATTCCACCGAAAAATTAATTCAGATTCACGTTTCATAGTGCGGATCAACATGATCAGCAATCTCCAGGTAATCAATGCTTCGCGGGGGCGCCGGGCAAGATGGAGAAGAGGCGGAAGAAGAAGAAAGTCAAGTCTGCGTCAAGCACGGACAGAGGAGATATGAACCAGCGCTTGACATCAATAGACGAGAGCAAGAAATTGCCACCAAGCTTTGAAAAAGCAAGCGCTGCTAATCAGAGCCTTCCATTTTCTTCATCGGATACCTCTCAAGAGGCTTCTCCAGACAGCCGATTCGTTCCGCCTGCGGATAGCAAAACGTTACAAATGGCTGCTCTAAACCACGTCCTGTCGTGCTTTAAGAACGTTCGTGAGCAAGATTTGGGTATGTGCTGCCACAGTTGAATTAATGTGAAAATATGAATGCTATCGAGTTACTTTACGCTTGTATGAGAAATACAGATGAGCACATTTTCATGCTTAGCTGTTCATCTTTCTAGACATGAGCGATGAAGACAGTGAACAAGCGAGCTCGTCGTCAGTGTGGAATGAAAAATTTGAAGAAATGAAAGATGAACTGAACATCACTCCAGAGGTAAAGATGCAGTTATTACTGCATTTATTACTTGCAATTAGAAATGACTAAACTTATTTTAAGGTATCTGATGTTCAATATAATACATCATATGCACAGGGAGCATAATCAAATAAGTTCATAAATATTTATCTGTGAAAAACTTTTTCAGAATTGCTTCGGAGCTGTTATGTCAATGACAGATGGATTAGTTGTCCACATCACAGAGGAAATCACACAGATTTTAGGATACCCCACAGACATGTGGATGGGAAGGAGTTTCCTTGACTTGGTTCATCCCAAGGATAAAATTTCTTTCGCCAATCAGTTCACAAACACTGGCGGAGTTGGTCTCCCTTGGATTTGTCAAAACGCAGGTTCTAAAGGTAATAAATAATGCGAAACAGAGTCGAATTCGTCAAAATGTAATTACAAGGACATGGTAGATACTTTTAGATTATTTATTTATCTATGCAGTAGCCATTGAACTTACTATACTAATTGCATTAGGTGATAACACAGGTTCTCCTCAGCAATCGGAGCATTATTTCTGCCGATTGCGTCAGTACAGAGGATTGAAATCAACGGGGTTCGGAGTGTCGGATAAACCCGTCACTTTCTTTCCATTTCGTTTGACATTGAAGCTGAAGGAAATAGAGAGTGTTGAAAAACACAAGGCGAAGCCATCCACGGAGACGGAAGGGGGCGCTGAAAACATGGAAAAGAAGCCGGCGATATATCTTTTTATTGGGGCTCATCGTATTACGTCAGCATACCAATGTATGATCTAATTTTTCGTAGCAAAAAAGTGTATAACTTGTATTATAGATTTATAAACCAATGGTAAATTTAAATTTTTTATAAACTATGGTTTAATTTAATCCAATTTATGAATTTACAGATCCAGAAGAAGCACCAGTGAACCCTGATAAATTCACTACACGGCATTCTCCATCATGCCAGCTTGGACATATTGATCCCTCTGCTGTTACATACTTGGGCCACATGCCACAGGATGTTATGGGCCATTCGGTTTTGGATTATTACCATCCAGATGATATGCTCTTGTTGAGGGACATTTATGAAGGAGGTAAATGATTCGTTTAATTTCCCTCTGCTGTAATAATTTAAAAGCGTAGTTAAAATCTGAGTACCATAGCAAAATACAATTTTTAAATCAAATTTTGTTAATCCCTACAGTCATGACCGAGCGTGGCAAGCCCTTCAAAAGTAAGCCATACAGGTTTCGAGCATACAATGGCACTTTTGCAACGTTGGAAACGGATTGGTCTTGTTTTATCAATCCTTGGTCGTGGAAACTGGAGTTTGTGATCGGACAACACAAAGTTGTTAAGGTAATAATTATGACAAAGAAATCCATGTAATTGAGTATAATCATAATTAATATAATTAAATTAATAGTAATATTATTACTTTTATTAATAATAAATCGAATTAATTGTAATCACTGTCAATATTATATGCTCCAGGGTCCGATGAATCCAAACGTGTTTACACCTCCCAAACCCCCAGATCCAGTGCGAGAGCCAAGCATTGAAGTGAAGCGAATCCAGGAACAGATTAAACAGCGCTTAACTGAAGTACTTGTCCTTCTTATTTGATGACTCAAAGCTATTGTAAATACATGAAATTTCAAGTTTCTAATGATTTTAAAATTTATTTAGACCGTCTCACGTCGCGCTACTGATCCACTGAGAGTGAGAATATCAAGGCGCAAAAAGGATTTAACTCAACTTCTTGAAACTTTACTGGACCAGATAGGAGGTTATGATTCCTCCGACCGGCATTCAACAGATTCTGTTGGAAGTGCATTTTCTGTTATGGTAAGGAAAAAAGCAATTGTAATAACTATGAATCTTACTCTAGATAGCAATATATAATTATAAGCTATTTTGTATGTTTGTACAGGAAAGAGATTCAGTTATGTTAGGAGAAATTTCGCCTCATCATGATGATCACTCGGGAAGTAACCAAAGTTCAGAAACACCACCAAGCTATAATCAGCTTAATTATCGGGAAAATATTGAACGGTATTTATGCCATTTTAATTTCATCTTGCATCTTGCATACGTTTGCACAACGTTTGTATAACAATTTTTTCCTAATGTTGACATATATAGTTTCTTCCTGAGTCAACCCAAAACTACCAGAGAATCGGATGAATCTGGCGATGTAGCGAAAAATGAAACCGATGATCTACCGCTTGGCAGTACAGAAGATGAGGATTCTAAGGGTTCTCCTAATGGAAGTTCAGGCTCCATGAACAGGTTCTAGCATTACAATAATTTATTTCTAGCAGTATATCTCCAAAGGACACAGCGCATTATATTAATACTGTTATATTTGTTTTTTCATGAACGGTTCCAACGGCTAAAGGCAATCGGGAAATGATAGTGGGAATAATGACAATTACGAAAACATGATCACGGAAGATCATGATGACAAGCCGTGTTCATTAACTGAAGACACTCTGTACAGGTCAGTAGTCAATATTATTTGTACCTTCTCCTATAAAAAACATGGATTTTTTGTTATTATATGTATACTTATATTACAGATTGACTTTATTATTTCAAATTGAAATTTTAAAAATATATCTTTAATTGTCACAGGCACAATGAAAATATGGAGAAGTCATTAATCAAACGACATCGAGAAACTAGAGGGAAAAATACTTCTTTAGCTTCTAGCTATAAAAATAGTCGTTTGAAGCTATATGACCCGGTAATAGAAATTTTCACACGTGTCGCTGACGTACATATTCTAAACTATAAGCATACGGCTTGCCACATGGCTATCCTTATTTGTGTCAAGTTGTACTACTTTTGGGAATGTTGCAATTTTCATTTGGAAAGCATGATGTTATTTTGTAATTTATTATATTACTTACTGTATAACGACACTGCTTAACTGGCTCGTTACGAGAATCTCCAGGCTATGGTAGATAAAATGAGGCAGGAAGGGACGTTGTATGACTTGACACATTAAATTTTAACGGATTAAGACAAGCGGAAGAAGGACGAAGGATTATCCCAACCGCTCTCTTTTCAAGGGTAACAAACAGACCACTCTGAAGAGAACGGGTAACTTGGCCGGTTGGGTTTCATCAGGATCCTCCAGGAAAGCTTACAAGCAGCCCCATATGGATGCTACTCCAAAGTACCCGGAGACGTTCTTGGTAGAGCCTAAAATGACCAACCCGGCACTATGGCCGCCATATTCCGTGGGATCTACGGAAGCGGTTGTTACACCAAACGTTACCAGTTATGCGTACGTCTCTATGTATTTAAGCTCAAAAACACTATCCAAACTATCATTATTAGTATTAAAAATATTATATCGTGGGGTGGACTTGTAAAGGCACTGAAGTATTTATAAATCTTCTACGTAACAACAAAAATAAATTTGAGATACCTTTGCAGATTTAAACGAGTATAAATTCGTTTATATATTAGTAAAAATGTTGACCAACACCGCATGTATTTTTGTATGTGATGCTAATAATTGTATATTTGTTGTATGAATTCAAACAGCCCTGTAGTTAATCCTCCTGGAATAATGATGCCCGGTTTGACATCGATGCCAGGCTCTGCGGCAACTGGACTAGCAGATGCTCGAATGCAAAGCATCTTCAATCAGCAGCAATCAAGACCTTTTATGTGCTTTCCAAGTCAGCCGCAACAATATATGCAAGCTCCTGGGGGTAATGCTTATATCAGATTTCATCTTAGAATCATGTGGCTAAAAATAGAAGATGTGATTAATGAAAATCGAAAGGTTGTGTTTGAAAGGGATGACTGATTGAGTCGATGCGGTAGATCGGATTTCATGCATAGGCTATGTATAATCGGAAATTTGAATCGCTTTTCTATTTTTATACAGTAATTGCTTTCTTCAATTTTCTTCTTATTATTTTTCTTTGGATGTAAGATTATTTGTGGTATGAATGTGGAGAGCAGTTCTTATATCCGAATGAGATTTAATGATATTATCATATACTCAGCGTGTTAAAAGCTAGACAGACAATCACAATTCAGTGTCCCTGAAATGATCTTTCCTGCATTATGAAATAGTTAGAAGGAATAGGTTCCGAACATCTCGGAGGTGCATGGTAACATAACGTTTTCAAGTTTTGAATTGTTTCTGATGATGAAATACAGGCTGCGTGAGCAGGAAGGATTACAGGGGCACCACTAAAGGTTTCATTCAGGTTGCAATTGTGTTCCACTTTCACTCTGAATGTGTCTGTGTAGTTGGCCAAAGTTCGTATGTGGTTGGTTACTGCGATCAGAGTTTGGTTTGAGTCGATTTAACTCCAACAGGTACGGTAAGATTACAATTTTTCAATCCCACTTTGTCTTCAGTTATATCGTTGATTCGTGTATGACCAAATTATGCTATATCTGTATGAAATTTATCCATAAAACAACTTTACACCCATTTCCACCATAGAAACGGAATAATTTGTCACTGTTTTCGAACAAGAAACTTCTTTGTTATTGGTGAAACTATGACTCATTATTATTTTACTAAGATAATTATCGTAAAGATTAAGGAAAGAAAGATATGAATTTGGTGGCTTGGATTGAGATTGCAGCCTGTATGTTGTAAAGCCGTTTATGACTCCATACATGTACCTAAGACAATTCGAATTAACAGTTTTCAGATCGAAAACGAATTGTAGTAGTGTTTGGCATGAAATTCAGTTAATTTTCATGTATTATATTATATTTGTTGGCCAGAAAAACATTTTTTGGGCTCATTGTAAAGCATTGTTTCGGATGTATACTTGCAGTTTCATACGCATTACCGGGCTCAGCAAACATTATTTATCAGCAATTGGGAACTTCAACTATTTACGGACAGCAGCCCAATATCTATGCACCGACACAACAACATATGATGGCACCAGGTGGCACTCCCCTTGTTGGGCCGGCCATGTATAATCACCCCGATCGTCTACTGCCCACGGTTCCCGGAGCAATGCAGACTCTGAATGTCGCCGCACCAATACTTAGACCCAATGTTCGTATTGTTCAGCCAGGAGGATATGGACCGATGCCGACTAATCCGTTAGTTTTGGCTGGACCGGGAATGTCGATGATTCGTAATCGTCCGGTTTCTATGACGACACAACAATCTGTATCTAGCGCTTACCCTATTTCTACGAATACAACTTCAAATATATCATCACTGGATATCAGTAAACCTACACCCGCAGTTCCGATGAGGCCTACACCGGCTGATAAAACCAAGAACCGGACGGACGATTCGTCATCTTCTTCGCCAGAATTATCTAAATTAAAGCCAATTCCAAAAAGGTTGACGGTCGTTAAAGCCTCAGCTGATTTCTCCAGCAGTGATGGCTTTGGGGACAGCAGCTCCAGCTCTATGTTCTCCCTTTTAAAAACGGGACAGTCTTCTGATGAATCCTTCAGTCCAGATGGAGGTAGTCGAGAAGACAAAACTTCATATGACTCCCCTGACAGATTTCAATCCCATGGCTCGGATGGGGATCAAGATATGCTGTGGGAGAATCACGTGGACAAAAGCCAGTTTGAAGACCTTCAGAGTCGAGCAAAATTGATGAAGAAACCACCATGGTTACAAAATATCAATATGACACAAGCACTATCCATGCGGTACCAACTTCCTGACAATGACTTGAGTGAAATTCTTCAAAGGGATTTACACAAACTACAGATAATTGGAAACGTAAGATATTTTGTTTGCGTAATTTACGACGGATGGATATAAAAGTATGGGCAAGCATCTTAAATGTATTATTGAACTTACAGCAACCTATACTGGTAAATGAGCAGCTGGAAACATTATACAGCGAACTTCAAAACGATGGTAGCACTCCCAGTCTAAACTTGGATGAAGGAAGCTCAAGATATAGTAGTTTTAGTAGCTGTTATGATGATGACCAGGACGATCATGAAGATGAGACACGTGGCATGGAAAAAGTTCCTGACGTAAGTTTGTTCATATGATATGTCTCGATTGAAGTTGTTTTACCATAAAAACTGTGATAACCAATATGTATTTGAAATACAGAAAAGAGAAATCAGTCGAGCTGACTATGAAAAAATCGTGCAAGTTTATGAAGAAAACGCACCTTTCCCGAAGAGGAAATTTGGAATGTAGGTGAAGGAAACCTGACGGAGGCAACACTGAAAAATAGCGTTGTTTCTGTATAGCTTTATTTTTGGCTTAGGCCGTGAGCACCTGATTTGATTAATTCTTTAATTAAATGGAAACATCATAAATAGTTCCTGATCTATACGTTTTGGATGTGGAGTCAATAGTTTGGTCATTAAAATTACTATGGTATTTTCCAATACAAAAATTAGAATAATTCGTATTGTATACTTATTATATTATTATTTTTATTATTATTGTTTAAGCATGCTGTATTGTATGAGTATATGCACCTATGTTTTCTTGGAATTACGTCGTGTTCTATTCTCTCTCATAGTCATAAAACGCTATTTATACCATATACAAAAGTTTTGTACGTGTTATTGTTTTTAGATATTTTATACTTCAAATGAATCAGCCTGTAAAATTGAAAGATTAGTGATAAAATACTTAAAATAATCAATTATATCTTATTAGTTTGCTAAACTATATTGCTGTTAAATTAAAATGGCTGATGCCCAGCTAACTTCGTGCTAACATCTCAACCATTTCAAAGAAGATTTGGTATAGAAATTGTGGTATTCTTACCTTTGTAAAGATGTACATATGTCTGGTGTAAGTGTAAAATATGTTATTCAGGAAATGCTAGTTAATAGCATTATAATAGTCATTAAAGCGGAATCCTATTTAAACTAAATTTGTTGGGGCGGTATTACCGCATGCTATTAAACGTTAAATAGGTATTAAAGTTTTCTCACAAATTTCCTTCGCCTGAGCAAAAAATGTTGACATCGTGGTGTGTCATTCATCGCTCAGATCAAAATAATATTCCTTTAAAACATCTACAATTTGTTTATACAACATTAATTATCCGGTGGATATTTCTGATGTCCCCGGCTCTGGTATATAATTTTGTATAATTATATATCGGTCTCTTTTATATTACTTTTTATGTACATTTCTGAAATTCTAATGACCTGATCGGTACCTCAGTACCTCTTACCTGATAGTCCCTTAAGAATATTTTTCATTCTCGACAATATATTTTGATAAAACAAGTTTATAAACACTGAGAGTTTATTGTATTTATAGGTAAATAATCTTAAGTCATGTCTAGAGTTACATATATAAGGTTAACTCATCGATGTACGCATACAATGCAATCGTTTATCAAACTTGGAATGTAATTTTCTATGCCGTTTAACAATAAATAAAATCCTAAAAATTTAAAACCAAATATGAGATCATACGTTGACTGGGGCCTATTTCATTTTAAACAAATTGTTTCACTTTTTATGGATTGAAAAAACACTACACTGGACAAAATTCATGAGGATGAGTTATCATAAGAAAATAAAGAATTATGCATAGATTTCATTTTATTTATTATTTTTATTTCTGTTTGGCTTTGGTGAAACACCATTTAACTTGCTTCATTTATATTTTTATGGTACATTACAGTGAGTATTTTTACAATTGTTGATGTATGGGAATACCATATACCATAAACAACCTACAAGTATTGTGAGAGAGTATTGGTTTGAAGAAAGTGCGAAAATACTATTAGTCTGTAACTACTGTGCGTGTATACACATACACAAATTATGTTTCTTGTATGTTTGTGGATCTAAATTCTATCCAGACCTTGTAAACTATTAAGACCAATTTGAGCAATTCGGACACTTTATGGAAAGAAAATACTATATAGGACTAACATCATTTGTTTTGCATCGATTATATAGAGTGCAAAATTGGCATTGGGATTTACACAGAAGGTCCTTAACATTGCGAATACTTATTTATAGATTCTTAGACTTAATGTATTTCCCCGGACGTTTAAATTTTGGCGACCCTGGGGGACTCTTTGACTTATTCTCTTCCTCCTCGTCGTCAAAGTCCAGCATCATGAGGCAGATCTGACGCATGAGAAGTAGAAAGACACAGAATAAGAAGAACGCGATGGACATGAGAAATGCATACACATCCAAAGTTCTTCTTTGAAACCAATTTTGGGACTGTGCCCATGGGGTCAAATTCACACCCCCCTTGTGTCGAAGTACATACTCCGTCCACCAAACAGCTGTTTCAAGTGGCTTCATTGGACGATCCAAGAACAATTTAGACATTTCCATCGCCTTTTCCGCATATCTGCAATATATGTATTTTAAATTTGAGAATTCTTGGGTATATATAGGATACCAATCCGCATAATCACTTTATTGAAAATGACAACTTTGTAAAAAAAATTAATAGGAATTTTACTGTGGCTCGCTGATCATATTTGAGATGGCATCACTCAATGCTTCTCGTTTCAATTTGGCCATTTCCAGACGAATGCCATAGCCCTGTCTCTCTACCTTTTCTGCATTATAGTCTTGCTCAGCAAAGACAGGCAACACTATCAGAGGCACTCCGTTGGCGATGGACTCTTGAATGCTCAATAAGCCAGCGTGGCTTATAAACCCTTTGATTTTTGGATGAGCTACATGTGCGCACCACACAAGAAGTACAATATATCGTTATGTTATTGTTTTGATTTAAACATTCATGAAATATACCATGTATCTGTAGATACAGCAATGCAATTACAACAAACAAGTGCATATAAATCCAAAGGGTTATCTTACCAAGCAAAGATTGCTGTGGAACCCATGGTAGGGTCATGACATTCGAAGGCATCTTTGCTGGCCTTGGCTCTTTCCAACTCCATACAAACCGCATGTTGAAACTTGCGAGGACATCATAGAACACGTTTTGAAAAGCCTCTGGCATAGAAGAAATATTGACTTGCGGACCGAAACTAATGTACATGAACCCTTCTTCCTCTCCATCTTCAACGAAAGTTTCTATTTCCTATAGGAAAAACATTACAAAATGAAAAAAATTTGACTGATAATCTCGTAGGAATATTATACTTTCTCTGCTTATCCACCAACCTTAGACAGTGGCTCCCTCTTGCCTACATCCTGAATATGTAGTCCAGCTACGGATACGAAGAGTGGTGGTAAAGTCCGAGAAAATTCAATACTGTAATGATTGTTTTGTAGGATCAAGCTTGTATTCTTCTCTAAATCTTCCAATGCTGGCATTCTCTTCATTCCAATTGCATCTCTCATGATTCTGTCCATGTCCGGGAAGTCGTTCCAATGGCGAGCCAAGTACCAGTAGATAGGATGGAGAGTATTATGAACCTTTTGCAAGAAAGCCAAGGGCAGAGCGATTTTCATGGTTACATCAGGAATCCAAGCTGTTTCAGGCATAAACCCATACGTATCCGGTTGCCAGAGGAGGACGGACGAAGTCCCGTAGAGTATGTATGGAGCTTTGTACCTGTAAGCCAGAGCGTAAGCACATTCGTTGTGCAGGGCATTGACTATGAGCAGGTCATGTTCGGTGTTGTTCAAGTACTGACGAGTCTCTTCATCTTTAAATATGGCTTCACATACTTGAGTACCTTTCTCTCGGAAATCCTGCCAGAGGGCTTCATGGGAATTTTCCACTCTCCTCTCAAGGACGTTTCCAAAACCACCTGACATGTACTCGACCAAGGGCTGTGGGAGAATTTCCTTCACTTTTGAATTTTTCTCCTTGTCCATTGGAGGATACGGAGAGAGGAATGATATTTCGTGACCATTATCGACCAGCGCTTCGACCAGCGGCCATACTGTGATACGATCACTGTACGTTGAAAATCCAAAGTAAAAAAGTATCTTAGCACCACTTACTGCTTGCAGTAGGGCTAATGAACATATGATGATCTTGAGCATCATTGCTATATATTATAAAAGGCTGGTAAAATATGTTAATATTAGTTCGTCCTTGATTCTGAGTTTTAAAATCTTAACTATTTGAACTTTGAAGATTAATTCCCTAGTATAGTAGTATCTAATATCTATACATTGAGCTATGTATGTTTTGCAGTCTTCAGTGTGAAAGTTTATTCTCAAAAAGTTTCCAAAAACATTCTGTGCCTATATTATAAATACGTATTTATGTAAAGTTTTTGGCATTAAAATGGCTGGATGTACAAGAATTTTGAGTAGAATCACCCACTTCCTTCACTGGGGCAAACTCAACTGTCATGGGCACGGAGAAAAAGTATGCTAAACGGAGTGAAAACTCGATACTTCTGTGTGACTGCGATTGGGGATACACATAGTGTTGTGTACAGACCTGATATTCGGGTTAGCCCCGGCAAGTCTATCTACGTCATTAAATATTCACGACTAAAATACTGGCCCATTAATTTTTGTTTATATAGCAACAGCCGAATTATGGAATACCTTGCTACTGCATTTACGCGTGGAACTCACATATAGATATTCATATATTATATGACCTACTTCAACTTCATGTCAAACATTACAATGTCACTGATTCTTGTTGTTACGCCTACGGTATGTGTACTGTGAGTCAATGCTTTCTTTTCCTTACATGCCATAAAGACCAAATTTATTAAGAGCCGTTATTTATATGGACAAAAATTTCAGAATCATTTTACATTGAATGAGGGAACTTTCAGGATTCTCAATAATGCAAAATCAAATTATAGATTGCGGATTTAACAAAATTATCAGATATATGTAATTTGAAAGAATTTGTCGAAATTTTCTTCCCATATCTGGACGGTAAAAATATTTGAGTTGACTATTGGATGTTTTAATTTTGCTTAAACTTTAGAAAACTTCACACAAGAGAGAAAGAAATTTTATTTCACTGATACCATTATGGTATTTGCCTCACGACACAGTACTTTATAACAAAAGGTTTAAAAAAAATTGTAATTCTTGTAATATATAAATATCATGAACTTTAACTATAAACCAGATTAAAAACCATTTTACATGACCCACGAATAGTTGCTATAACTATTTCCTTAATCATATCACTTTTTAGTTTAGAACCTTTTGGCTTAGCATATGTTGATGCAGAATTTCCAAGATTTTAATGTTTTTCTGTAATTGAGATTCCAAGAAGTGTTGAATTTTACGCGGTAGATTTCACTGCCGTGGTATATGTCTTCTTTTTTAATGTGATAGCAGAAACTTCACAAAATGCTCCAGTACGGTTGTAAACATCAACTCCTCGAACAATAAAATAGTAACGATTCTCATCGGTGAACTGAAACACAGCATAAAAGTTATTACTGGAATATATATTACTACAGCAAAAATATTTAATGCAGTATATGTATCAATAGAGATAATAAACAGTATAATCAATAGTATAATAATTAAATTAAACATTTTCGTTGCACTTACCAGTGATAAAGTACAAGCCATAGGGAGTGGCAGAGCTTTAACATCTCCAACCCGCTTCCATGAAACTGATTTTTGACTGTTAAACAAAGGTTCTTGGCAAGCGTAAATTTGATACGTTTGAATTTCGGCATGATTTGTACCTAATTTCAATGTCCATGACAACATAATTCCTTCATTCTGTTCCATCAGAGTTAATTCAGGTCTCGGGGGGATATCTTTCGAACATCTCCTAGGGTTACCAGTGATGGCGGGTGGAGGTAATGGCGGCTAAAATATATAAAAGAGTATATACACACCTTTCATAGACGCCTAACAAATATGCTTATAATTTGAAAATTTAAATAGTTACACTATAAGGTGTAAACAAAATTACCAGTAAGAACTTCTTTAGGACAGCTTCAACTGCGGGTCTAGCAATGCCCCGTGGAATCTGTTGTACTAAAGGTTGTAACTTCTGCGGTGCTCCCAAACGATTTGCAGCTACATTTGTGAACGTTACTTTATTGTTGGAAGTCATAGCCATAGCATTGGACACGGTGATGTTCGGACGGGTAGTGACAATATTAAAAGACTGCTTCGTCATCATAGGAGTGCCAATATTATTGGTGGATGGCCGAACAGCTGTCATTGGCCTCACAACTATTTGCCCTCCATTTAAATTTAGAGGAGCCATACTCGTTGTGGTCTGTGGAATCACACTACGAATTAACAGCTGATTTGGTGATGACGTCACAGGTCTAATTTGGCCAGGGCGTACGTTCTGGAGTCCCGTCGCCGGTTGAACGAAAACTGGCCGAGTTTGTGAGGTTGACGTGACTATTTGATAGCTTTTTCCATTTTGAATGAACTGAAGATCTGTATGAGCATACACATATATTCTCACGTGTTATTAAAATGAGCTAAAACGTTAAATAATATCGGTAAAAACCAAATGTATGATCACATACTTGGACCTGGGCTGATCAAAAACTGTTGAAGGCCATTTGGAGCAGTTGCATATACAACTGAAATAGTATTAAAACATAATGTAACAGTTTTAATAAATAGCATAGCACACACATACATAAACACGTGCAGGTTTTTTACACGCATTGATATTAAGATGGTTCACATGCCATATGCACAAATACGCATTTTATATTAGTAACTTAGGTAAAAATATCATTCACACAAACTAATATAACAGTAATAATTACATAAATATTTACCATTAGGATTTCCATTGACAAGCAGATTCCCGTTGTTGACCGGAATAACTGTAGTTGCGGCTCTGTTTGAAGGACTGTTATTATCCTTTGGACCAACTGTACCAAGTTCTAGGGGTTTTGGAGGTATATCATTTAGATTCAGAGCTTTGGAGACCGCAGCGGCAACTGGGTTACGCATTTGATGGAGTATATGGGGTTGGCGAATTGGAGGTGCTGCAGTGACAGGCGTAATCTTGATCCCCCCATTGGTACTATCAGCCGATACCACCGTTGTGGTGGGACTGAAGGAAACTCTCCGAATTTTATTCTGAGCCTGTTGGTTTTGGTTTTGAAGCTCCGTCAACTTTGGTACTCCAGCCACTGTTATAGTAGGCCGGAGTGGCCGCTTCAAGTTGGGATTGACGTTACTCACAACAGGGGCGGCCATGGGTGTGGTAGTGGTACTTGTACCCAAGGACTTGGAGGTTTGGGGGGCAAGTACTTGAACTGCCGTAGTCCCATTGGGTAATTGTTGGGCATTATTATTTCCGGATTTTAAAATAGATTTGGCTGCTTCTCCTTGACTTGGCAAAGATTTACGAACTTCACTTAAGGTTCCTTTAAGAACCACTTGGACTCCAACCGATCGAGAAAAACGTATAGGCGGGTTCGCCTTATTCACAGCCTTCTGATTCCGGCCCACATTTTCCGACACTGACCGTACAGCTTTTTGTAAATCCGACACCTACAAGTAATCATGAAAAACACCATGTATAAATGTGGGGCATTGTTAGACTACGTGCGCTTATGATGAAGGAAGTAAAGAAGCATAGAATAAAACCAGCTTTCTAAAATAATGGAAGAGAAAGAGAAGCGCACTTTTAGCTTTTCAGTTTAGCTCCATCTTTCCATTTCACCCACATATTTGTATTTCCAAAGCATGTTTTTCATCTCATTGTACGCAATAGAGAGAATGTTAGAAAGGAGACGTTTGCGCATGCTCAAAGTTTGCTTCGCCGTTTCCTGGTTCCTTCTCTACTGAATTCTATCATCTACAGCGAATGATAACCCTGGGATAACTAACTTTTGAGGGCGATCGGTGCGCTCGTATTTCTGTTATACTTGACTTTTTATATTTGGAAATACATATTTGAACATGTCTGTAACCATAATATTAACTATGCATTAACTTGGTATTAACTATAAGAAAACGGTAATAATTATATATAACAACCATGGTATTAACTATAGTTTACTATAGTTAATATATATTATAACTATAGCTAGTTTTGGAATTAACCATTCATTACCATGGCAACGATCATATAACCATGGTATTTAGATATTCTTTAACCATGCCGAAGGAGGAGGAGCAAGGGTCAAACCATGTCAGCGCCATGTCAACCGTCATTTACATGAGAAAAAATATTTCATTTTATGAAAAACAATAACAATATGGAAAAGTCGGTACTGTGGTACCCTGGCACTATCGTAGTATATATACGATTGTAAATAAATAAAATTTTGCCCTATAACAAACCAAAACGTAAAACTGAAAATGCCTTCATTATTATTATTCTCACCTGTCGTTGTAGGGTGGAGACTTTAAGGAATAGTCGATCCCGCTGAGTATTTGACTGTATTAATTTCTGATTTAATGCTCCGACATTGGAATGAACAGCAATGGCTTCGATGATCTTGTCTGTGATTAAAAATTCCAGGTCAGCCCTCTTAAGGGTACGAACTTTCTCCGTTAATTCGGATTTAATTACTCCAGATGGGGAGGTGTCGCCATTGCGTGCTTTGTGGATAGCCTTATTAATTGTATTCTCCACTTCCTGTAACTTCGACTCAAACACTAGGGTCACTGATGGTACCTTAGTCTTAACTTCGACGGTGGGGGTGACCTTCTTGCTGGGCTGAATAACTTTGTCGAGTACAATTGTATCTTGTGATGATGATAGTTTGTCCTTTAATATTTTCTCTTGCTGTTGCAAATGTACTGCCGCCTTCTTGTTTTCATCGTCCTGAATGGGCTCAATCACTGTAATACCATCATCCTTTACACCTTTACGACTATTATTAGTGACATCTTTGGGTGCGGGATCAAGGAGGATAGTGGGGTTGGGGTCAACTGGGGTCAGTGTCAAGCCGACGAGGTCATGCTCGGAGGTACTTCCGGCGGGCTTCTGCTGATCTGTAGCTTCATCATCCTCATCGACAACAACGTCTTTCTTACTATTATTAGTGACCTCTACTAGCTCTGCGGGGTCAAAGGTCATTCGGGTGGGGTCAACTGAGATTTCGACGACGCTCTCCTCTAGCTCCATATGTTGTTGGGGGTCCAGGTGTTCCTGCATTATTTTGACCTCTTCTGTTGCTGTCGTCGTCTTCGGTTCCACTCTATTGTCGTTCGGCTCCTGCTCAATATTATTTATTTCCTTTTCCAAGGCCGGCGGTTCGTTCAAAATTCTATCATCATCGTCACCGTCGTCACAATTATTACTTTTGAAAGATGAAGATGATGATTTTAACCAATTTATATCCTGAACGCTGATCAAACTACCCACAACAACAGAATTATTTATTTCTTCCACTGGTGTCGTCCTCTCCATCGGAGGGGCAACGGGGGAGCTCGATCTCGACTCTTTGTCGTCATGCATCGCACTTTGAAATGTGCCAATATAAATGAAATATTCTTGTTGTTAGTCGCACGCGAGTTGACAAAATACTGACGACGAGCATGTGAAAAGAAGCATGGGAACGCCTTTGGAGCTACGCATGCGCACTCCACTCATAGATCTTTAGTTGTGGGTGTTTATTTGATCGTCATAAAACATGAAGCTTTTTGAGATTTTCAGCTGTACTGGTACCGAATACCTTCATCGTTTATCTTGTTTGCCATATTGTTGGAAGTTTGTGTAAAAGGCGATATGCTTCCGTCAAAGGCTTTTTTAAATATCTCTTTGTCTTCTTGTTTTTGTACAAAACATGGGGGTCTCCTCACAAGCACAACGAGTCTGTCTCGAAATCTCACTGTTCGAGTCCGTCGCCATCGGTTATAATCAGTTATTTTCATATCGGGCGATGCGTCTCATCAGTTCCATTTCCCACCACCGGGTGTGATGTGTTTCATAACTGATTTCGAAATAAAGTGTACTACGCAATATTTTCAACCGACAAAAAATTGTTTTAAGTTTAATTTTAACCTTGCTAATGATAATTTGTAGTTCTGTAAATGTAACCATTTGCGCGTATAATACTATATATGGAGATCTATCTGTAAAACAATTTTGAAGATATAATATTATGCCGTTTAAGAGGTCCGAGGTCATATCTGTAAATGTAAAACAATATGCATGTTATTTGGGGTAAAGTAAAACAATGATTTGTCTCTATAGAATCTAGAACGTACCGTATTTTTGTGTAGGTCGAATCAGTCGAATGGTATTTTTGTGTCAAATATACATACCTACCTAAATGATAAATGATGGCAAATCGGCTAGCCTAGAATTATCAGCATGATTATCATTATGAGATTTTCGAAATGAAAGCAAGCGCGTAAAACTATTTTAATGATTTTGCATCAGTTTAGAACAAATATTTTGCATAAGAAATAATTCAATCAGCTAACTTGTAAAATCGTTGGGAGTTGAGAATATTCTTTGTATTTTAGAAATGTAAAGTGGAACAGTATTGATTATTATCCATTTATCTGCATGACTTAAGTAGCATGTTTTTCTAAAATTAAATATTTAAAGTTTTGAAGTAAATATGAAAAACAGTTATTATTGCGCTTAATTTTTGAAACAAATTTGAAAACCAATTATTATTATGAACTACATTTTTGAGAAATGAGTATTAAAATACATACGAGAAAACATTTTGCATTTTAGAAATCATTATGCACCAAATTTGAGAAATGAGTACTAACATTCGGGAAAAATTTTTGCATTTTTAGGCAAATTTATTGTCCACAAAATTTTAGAAATGTGTAATAAAGTAAGGAAAAACATTTTGTATTTCAATATTATGCACAAAATGAAAACGCAGTAGGAAATTACGGGGAAACATTCGGAATTTGAGTAATTACTACGCGCAAAATTTTGAAAATGAGCAGTAAAAATTAGGGAAAACATTTCGCTTTTTAAAATATAATTTAAAAAATTAGCAGTAAACACGTTTTGCAGTTTAGATATTGTTATGCGCAAAATTTAGAAAATGAGCAATAAATTACGAAAGATCATTTTGCATCTTAGTACAATCCAAGAAATTCGGCAAATGGGACAAAAAATCGTTATCCATACTTTTACGCTATTACACACTACTGGATGATTTAATAATACAAAAAAGTGATTATATTTTATATGAAATTCATGCAGTTTCGTTTCGTACGATTATTAACATGTTTTAATAATCTCACGGATATATTAATACGTCCTTAATGTTGTCTTCACCAACACTATCTGCATATTACTTATTACACAATAAGTGATTATATATTGTATGTAATTAGCATA
>JAQGAK010001969.1:0-24508 GCA_034696945.1 Lipothrix lubbocki
CCTGAAGAAGACAGTTGTCGAAACGTTGCTCTAATAAAAACTATATTTTCTTAAAAAGTGATTACGACTTTGATTTTAATTATATCATAATATCGTATAGGTAATTATGTTAGAATATTTCATAAATAATATAATGATTCATTCTTTAACTTTCCAGCACTCGAAGTTTTGATCAAACTCGTTAACATGGTTGAAGAAATTTCACCTGGAATAATTAAAAAAGTGTACTACGTGAATGCTCCGAAGATGTTAGTAGCATTCTTCAATACCGTCCGGTCTCTGGTGACTCTAAAGGCGGAAATTTACGCATTGGACACGAATGAGAAAAAATGGAAGGCAATTCTGAAGGAATTTATCCCTGAAGACGGTATATGTTGTCAGTTCGGCGGAACATGTACAGACTACACGATTGTCTAAAATTCGGAATCTTGTTCACACAAGTGTGACTTAAAACATTAGGCAAAAAAGACTGACCGCTTCGAGCATAGAAGCACAGCAGGGATATATTTATTCACAATGTACTTATTATTAGTACTTAATAGTATTAATATGCTAATTCTTTACCTGTAATTAAATAGACTTTGATAAGAAAAACCAGTCACCGACTGGTTTGTTTATAATTTTGTAAAAATTATTCCTAAAAATAGGAATAGTAATGGTACAAGCTTTGCAATAAAAATGACGATTTTCCTTTAAACACTCGCACAGGATCGGCGCCGTTCTGTAAGCTTACCTGAATCAACTATTTGTGCAGGCAGCAATTACTGCAACTAACGAACCGTGTGCATGTTAAATACAAGAAGGATTTAAATTCTTAAATTTATATAATTACTTATACAAAGGACAGAATACAAACGCATAAAAGTTTAGTAAATAATATTGCTTTTATTGCAGCATTGCAACATAATACGTCCGATTTTTGAAGTTACGGAATGCCGCACACTTTTTTACTACGTGATTGGCATTGCACTTCATTAAAACAATCTCTTCAGAAAGGACCCGCAGACTTAAAGACCTGAGTAATTATCTGTACTTGACTCATTTTGTTAGTACCTACTTAAACTTACAAGGTAACGTGGATCTTGAGACTGTCTGTCGCAACTTTCGCCAATTTTTTATGTATAAGTAACAACATTATAGGACTGAACCAAGCATTATTTTTTAGGAATATCTCTATCCAACCTCCTCCCTGGCGTCGTCGTTGTCGGCAGCCAAGACAAGAAAATGAAAGTAAAGCAACGTTTTTTTTCGTTGACCGCGTGTATACATAAAACGTTTTTGTACATAGAGAAGATTCTAAATGAAGTTACGTAATTTAGCACAAAGTTTATATAACTGCGAAGAAGTAAAGGACTGAAGGTTTTTTGTTTCATTTCTATATATTACTAAATGAGTTTACACTCTTTTATATAATTTACTCTAAAAATGAAAGGCTGAGAGGACAAAATGCTTTAAATTCTCGAGATGCTAATTTATTTTTTTTACATTTAGTTTTTACTCCCATTCGCAATCAAGTATTTTTTCTTACCTCAGGACAGTTTTCGTGAGGCAAATGACAGTTTTCCCAAAAGAAATACTACACAGAGTTTAAGCTTCGAAGATCCACACACATTCCTTAAATACATGAAATCTCCTTTTATTGTATAATCCATTACATTTAGACGTCTTTATCGTTGTACTATCTAACTGTAAAATGTATTAATTAACATAATTTTAAATGTTACAACAATAACACTTGGGTTTTTCTGTAGCTTTCAAAATCCTGCAATAATAGATGTGATAATCAATGTAAAAGCGTTATCAAATCAAAGTAAACCAGGGTACACTGTTACATTGTACATTTTACATTGTACTTATATGTGTAGCTGGCAGATATAAATTCAAAGAATAAGTAGTATTTCTTTTTTTGTTTTTAAGGGTTTACATAATAATTTATTTCAGATCCTCAGACGTTGTCTGATTCACTTTTTTCGTATGTGTGTAAGTTTTCGAATATTACTCTGATTATTGGATGCGGATGTGTTATATATGAGCAATAATATTCGCTGACGGTGACTAATTGTGAGCATTTAGTACCGCCGTAAAGCAACGTGTAATACTAATTATTACAGTTCCGCGAAATTAAATAATTCTAGCAGAACCATGCAGTTGAAGTTTGGTGAAGTTGATTTTCGTTGTAGTTAAGAACTTCGAATTATTAAAAATTGGAAACATTAGCACTGACATGTACAAAGTGCAAACCATTTTGGTTGTTCCTATATGATGAATGCAACATGCCAATTGTATTCAGTCGTTTAATTAAGCATTGCGGCCGGACGGAAGGCACATAGACCTGTGTATATGCTATACTTGCATTTACTTTTTACTTACAAACCAAGTTTACCTCTTTGTTTTGTCAAACGATTCGTAAAAACGATGTGAACGACGCTACGCGAAATGGTTAAGTAGGACATACGTAATATTACGAATTTCTTAAGGTCGCTCTTACTTATGACTTTGAAGCTCCTCTGGTCTTCATATTTCTATACCACAAATTTTAGGTAGTATTGTATTTTTATGGCCCCTTGTAATAGTCCTGTGTTGTATTAGCATGAAATTGTCGACAAATTTATTAATCTGATTTTTAGCTTGAGAGCATATTATGCTGAAGAGAATGGCTAAATACTATATCGGGGGTGGGGAAAACATGAGGATTAAGTGCATCCCCCGTAGGTAAAACAACACATGTTTTGCCAAATGCTACACATGTATTTTACGTTTGAAAAGTTTATTCTTAATCCTGAAAATAATTGATTTTCTGTCATGTAATCTTGTCTAACACAATAACTACATGAAATCACAGACTCACTTTTAGTTCTCTTTTGGATGTGAAACTGTTCATTGAGTCGTGTATTCTTTAGCAGGATTTGGCAAACGAAAGGAAAACATTTTAAAACTAATTTACCTGGTTCTATTAGCCAGATTTAGTTTTAGTTACGGAATATTGATTTTTCGGGACCATTAATATTCAAATATAAATTCAAAACAAGTGTCGATTCCAAACTGGTTGTTCAGCTACTGTAGGATTTGGTTATCACTTACACCACTTCTTCTGATACTGAAAACAAGAGTAACTACAGAAATACAGATACAGGAATCATAACTACTAAATCTTGGAAAATGGTGTTGTGAAGGAGTTCATAATTGGAGTAAAGATTTGACGGAATATTTTGACAAATTTTGGACAGTGAGGACTATTTTGTAAAAGTTGGGAAGTGAAGCCACCAGTGCTGGTTCTTGTTACTCTTGCATTTACCTGTATTTAATAGAATCCTGCAAAAATGATTAAGATGAATGCATCTAATAAGCTCACTCCAAACGAGCTTAATGCCGTTGCAGAGGTAAGCAGGAGATTGTATACGTACATTAGTGCAATTACAATTTATTAACTAAATAATCATTTATTAACATCTGCAGAACTATTCCAGAATCCATTTGATTACACTTAAAAGCTTTCGTATAATTATTCTTGTGATATTTCAGATCCGCAAAATGATCGCATCAAAACGGTGGATCGATGACAATAAGCTCAACAGCGACATGTTCTTGGTCCGATATGCCAGAGCTAGTAAATTCAATTTGGAGAAGGCTGAAAAGATGATCAAATACTATTACGACTATATACAAAGTCAAGAAGTAGATCCAGCGACACTTCTAAAAAGGATTTTTCCGGAGGAATTTAGTTCATGTTTTAGAGGCTATGTTGGTGGGCGAGATTATGATGGACGGCCAAGTAAGAACCATTGTTTTTTCAGAAATATTTATAATATTAAGTCGGCGGATTCATTGAAATACAATAATGTACTAAATTCAATATGTAAGTACCGTAAGCTTCCATTGCGATTGTCTTAGATGTCGCTATACAGTTTTCTTGGTCTGTTATATATATCTGGCATTGTGTCTCACGGTACCCCAACACTACTTTTTCAAGCTTCAACTTAGGTATCTACCTAATATGGAATCTACTATACGTATTTCCCTAACTTTGTTTTCTCAACACCTTTAACTGTAACAATGTTTACATGCTTATTCTTCATTCTATCATACTATACTACGTCATATTATTATAGAATATTATATAAACATGTACTTAAACTTGTACTTGTACCTAGTAATGCATGATAGGTACAAGTAATTTACTAAAAACAACATTAAACAGAGGTCTGGATTTCATCTGCATTTTTGTAACTTTATTATTGTATACCTAAATTTTTCAGTGTTGTGCAGTCCTGTATTCAGCAACGATGACTATTGTATACATGTCGCGACATGCGATGTATTTACGAGAAAACCTCGCGAGACGCAAAACGTAACTACATAACGTAATATTGACAAGGTGGTGGGTAGATAAATACAACGAAGGAAATATTAGTAGACAAAATTGTAAGGAAGAAAACGTTTAAAATATACAAATGCAACATTTTCATTATCACGAATCACGAACGAAAGAATGCAGAGATAAAGAGTACTTGCCGGCAATGGCATTTGTATAACTGAAATCAAAAACAATTTTAGGAGTCAGGCATGATTATTATGCTCGGCACTTGTATCTTGTGTCAACATATAATTACTATACAGTTGCAACTGCAATTGCAAAACAATAATGTTGAGCTTTTCGAAGTGAATGCTAAATTTAGAGAAAAAGTTTTTGACGGTTGCACAGTGCAAAATAACAACTTGCACAGCAGGGATGGCAATGGCTTGGGTGACACATCACAACAGTCATCGTTGGTGGTACTGTCAGTTCTAAAGTGTCAATGTTAAAGTGGGAAAGATCGGACAGCGGAAAATGCCTATTACCTTGAATGCTCGCTTTACTTGATGTTGAATTCAAAATACATACATATGTGTTGGTGCTGAAAAATAAAATCGAGAGTCATGAATGATCATTTTGAGCTCTTAATGTTGTTCTGATCGTAAAAGTCTTCACTATAAGAAGTTCGAGGGCAGCGATATTGTATGTAGTAGATATGCTGTATAATACTATTACCACACTTTTGTTAGCTAAACTGACCATGTAGCTAAATTTAATTAACTTGCAAAACTCTTTCTTTTTTGCACAGGATTATCATTATGATTTTCATATCTACGTGGAGTGTAACCAAGCATGCGGACGCATGTTTTGGATTATATCCACATGAATTTGTAACCGTTAAACTTCACAATTCTTGCCAAAAAATTACAAGCAATAACTTGTGAATCATCATTTTACAGTTGTTATGCTACCTGAGGCTGGGACACGATGGAACTTACGGAAAGTGATTCAGACGGGACGGGAACAAATGTTTATACAATATGTGCACAAGTTAGGACTCACGATTGAAGCAGAAATCCTGAAAAGGGATGCTGACCATGGGATTTGTGTTGCGGATGTTGGGAATATTCCTTATGCTCAATACGTTCATAGAAGATGTAAGTATTTAATGAGTTTTTAACTTCCGATTTGGCGCTGCAGTATTTGTGTACGTCATAATGATAAGTTTGCGATTGGTCTAAAACCTAAATTACATACAATTATTTATAAAATATAAATAAATTATTATTACTAATCGATGATCATTGTCGGTTGTTGAAATTATTTTGTAGATTTAAGACTAATTTGGTTTAATTTTGTTCTATAGCTGTGGAGGTTCTTGTAGAATTAGTTCGTCATTTGGAAAAGAGCGCCCCGGGGGTTATCAGAAAAGTTTACTTTGTTAACGGTATGACTACAATAAACGTTTTTTCTTTTGTATGTATGCAAGACATGCATTTCCTCACCAAGTACACATTTAATTCTCACTTCAAAGGTCTTATTATCTTATATCAACGTTCTTATAATATTGCTTCATTTGCCATTTTCAGCTCCAAAATTATGGGTTGCTTTCTTCTCCGCCGTTCAAGCTCTCATCAATATTGGTGCAGAGGTTATCGTTTTTGACTCAAATGACAACAACTGGAAAACAAAGTTGCGGGAGGTGTTTCCCGAAGATGGCATCTGTCCGGAATTCGGTGGAACATGTACCGCTTACAAGATCGTGTAACCATCATTGACACAATTCAAATCTAAAATTTGATGCTTAAAAAATGAAATTTTAAAAATATACAACGTCATTCCGTTGCCTTATTGTATTCATGAAAACGGGTTCTTTTACATCTTATTAAGATATAAAAGAACGCGCACTTATTAAGCTCCAAAGGGTGGACAGAATTCTGAAACAAAACTATAGATATTTTGTGCTTGGAAGAAGACGAAAATTTGTGAACATTGCATGTAAATTATTACTTACATTAGACTATATATCTGTAGTAATACAACTTGTATGCCAGTGATATTGAATAATTGTTGATATGGCTGTACTGACTGATTGTGAATGAGGTTTAAAATGATTAAAGAGTATAACGTATTTTTTATTTTAAAAAATTATTCAAGAGAGAAACACTTGTTTTATTTAACTATAAATTACATACTCTAGTATTGTGTTTAATGACCCAAACAGTAAAGTAATTATGTTCTGGTCAGATTCACTTTTAATCGCCAAAGCAAGTATTTAATTTACGTGTACGTAATACGGTATAGTACGTAAGTACATCTATTACAAAAATGCAATAGCTTGATTGTTAATATTACCTAATTATGGAAAAACCTTTTAAAATTCTTATTATTATCAAATTATTATAATACAGTAAGTTTGAACATAATTTTTTATTAAAAAATCATAAATAATCCAATATTAATATGAGTGATTACATGAATCAATTAGTATTTTTCGATAGCTTAAATCAAGTGAGGGATGACACATATATATCATATAAGTTCATACAAAGCTGCATTGGGACCAGGGAGAGTTTAATAAAAATGTAATAACTCTCTGATTACGAAATGGAAGTTAAAAGTGAGTCAGCTGGTGGGAGAGAGCTCCATCCATAGGTATTTGACTATTTAGGATGCCGATTGAACACAAGGATGTCCCTCTGATTGCTCCACACTTTGTTAATCCAAAATATTGTTTTTGACAAGCTAACTTTGGGGTAGAATAGCACTATGGACATACCTATTTATATTTTAATGAGAATGCATGTATATATGTACTTGTAATGTAAAACTACATGCGTAAAGCAATAAATCGTTCATGCTTGCTTGTGCGGCTGGATTGACCTTTGCGGGAATGAGGAATATGAATATCACACTCCGTTAATTAGTTTATAATAATAAAAAGGATTATTTCAGTGTCAGTTGCCGTCAAGTGTTAGCATTTTTTTTATTTTAAAAATAAATCTCGTGTATCTAACTGTAAAAGGAAAAATTATATACATGGATGTTTATGGTTTTTATATGTGACAATAAAAAAATGAGATTCCCTCGGAGTAAACAATTATGTATATGACACTGTTTTATATTGCTCTTGTTTTGCCTCCACTCATTGTTACTCTTGCAATAAATGTATTGTTTATGCAAAATAAAAAATAATTGTATGTAATAATGCAATTAATTAAGTCTACGTACACAAGAGACGAATGCGATTTGATCCTCAGCTTTGATTGTCAATATTAGCGTGACACTGTGTACCAATAATATGATGGCAGGCTAATTACAACGGTCATACGTTTGTGTGGCTGTGCAATGCGACATGTTGGCGTCAAATTTAATTAAGACACGAGAGCATTAGTGACATTGTGTGCAGGCTTTAAAAATATTTATTTACAGGCAAAATAGTCATTTAATAAACAAATGCTTATTTAAAGGCGAAATACCCATTAATATGCAAAATACTAATAAAATAAAATGTATTTTTAAATTTACAAGGAGCCACATCCCATTATAAACTCATGATTAGTCATCATGACTTTTACTGTGCTTAATGCAGTATTACATCGTAAAAGACCATTAAAAAATAAGACATGACACTAAAAACTATGTGCATTAATTGCATCCAAGTAATGATGAACCACTCGGTAGAAATTACTGAATGAAAAGAAATTCACGGTAACCGCTTATCTGGGACGCATTATGATGGCATATGCGTATGTGCTGTATATACACCTACCTATCTACATAAACCCTTTGGATACTCAAATCAAACCTTTGCCATGCTATGATTTCGTTCGTAAGTAATGCTACCTAGTCCCTTTAACAAGTATATGAGCGTTGGGCGGTCTCCCACCATTATTGCACTGTTTATGTTTGTTTATTAAGATAATCGCCGGTTAAAAATAGAGATCAAAAGGACTTCACTTCACCCCAAGACAACCTTTTACCTACGTTTGACAATGAATAACTTATATAATCACGTTATAATGAAAGGAAAATTCACCTTCCCCCATCTCTAAATTAAACCTGCTACAAATACTGCTATGTCTATATTTAAATCGCCTAAGGTGTTGGAGGTGGCTAACAATCAACACTAAAATTCTATATTTACCCAGCCTGCCACGTTTTAGAATATCTTTCCAAATTATTCCACATCTTTCAGTTTCCTCGTGGACCTCCACTGGCCAGCGTGAATCTGTGCTATTCCAAGATCTTTTGATTGTTGACAGACAATTACAGAAAAAGATCTGATTGTACCGAGTTAGCGAGGGTTTGGGAAAACATTCTTGGAAGATTCTTATTATTATTAGAATATTAATAAGACACTTTGTCCAGGTTCAGTGTCAGTTCGCTGCCAACCGGACAACAAGTGTATACTAAATTTCAAGCTACTCAATTATTGTGGGAACGTCAAGATTTAATCTTGTATATTTACAAATCTAGTGGTTATTTACATACTCAGAAAAAAAGTCTATAGCTTGTGAACCAGTGTTTAAGCAAATTTCTTGGATAATCAAATTAATGGTGGAATTGTTAATCATAATTTATTAAAATCAAAGTTATACTAAAGGTGTGGAAGATTAATTTGGAACTTCACTCCTTTTTTGAGCTTCTGTTTTTAGTATAAAATAAAAATAATAATAATTCTTTTGACAGTGATAATCCATAAGTTTCAATAAAAGTGTGAATACGTAAAAATTCGCCAACATGATTAAAATGAATGCTTCCAGTCGTCTGACTCCAGCAGAAAAGGATGCCGCTATTGAAGTAAGTGCACATATAGTGTTTCATGTTATGTACATATGTATGATTACACATTGGATTTTGCTATCAATACAACTGGCTAATCATTTTTCACCCCGCAGTTACGAAAAAGGATTGCTCCGAAGCAGTGGTTGGACGAAGTCAAATTGAGCAGTGACATGTTCTTGGTTCGGTATGTCAGGGTCGGTAAATTTAATCTGGACAAGGCGGAGAAGATGATTAAATATTACGTTGATGCTATCCGAAGTGAAAAGGTTGCTCCGGAAACGCTGATGAAAACTGTTTTCCCCGGCGATTTTCATGACCATGTTAGGGGATACATTGGAGGAAGGGACTATGAGGGACGTCCAGGTGTGCTAAATTCAATTATTTTCAATTCGCAAGTATTGCAAATGCGCATACATGCGGATTTAAATTCACTCTAGCGTGTTTAGGATTAATTTAGTAGTGTGGAAATTTTGGCTATCCAAAAAATAGGATGAGGAAATAACCTACAAGGCTTTGATTTGTTAAAGTCAGGCTTACTCATAAACAGTCTAGATACAAACTATTATTTATTAAAATAAAGGCGGCCCTAAAGAAGTATAGTAACCATCAAGCGTGAAGATTACCTTGAACATTTCTATCTCAAAGCTTGGTTGCATCAGCGAAAAATGTTCTGAATACGTAAAAAGTAAAGTCCTGTACAAAGAGAGAGATTTTATATTAAGATTAATAATTTGATGCAGCAAGTCGTAAAACAAGTTCGAGGACAAAATTCAAACAAATATGACTCAATTTATCTCTCCAAATGCACAAAAGACTACGTTCTGAGATAAAATTAATTAATATGCATTAAACAAAGTGTGAAAAATATGCACACAAGTATTGCACAGTGAATTAGAGTGTTGCTCCTTTTCATTGCAATTTACTTAAACGTTTAGAATTTGCATGAATTTAAATTGTGAAGCTTAACGTTGAGCTAATACATAATACAATAGTTAATGTGACTTTTGTTCCGTCCATAATCGGCATAATTCTTGTTTCCTTATCTCATAAATAAAAGAAAAATGCTTGCAAGTATAGAGACAGCGCAATATGGAAAATTATTTAATTATTCGGTATTTCCAAAGATTCAACGTCACTGTTTTTTATCGTATAGTCTGCATGCTCCCTGACGCCGGAAGTAGATGGAACCTAAAGAAACTAATTCAGACGGGTCGTGAACAAATGTTTATCAAGTACATACACAAATTAGGCTTGACGATTGAAGCTGAGATTCTGGAAAGGGATGCGGACTACGGAATTTGCGTGATCGACGTGGGGGAAATCCCTTATGCCAATTACTTTCACAGAAGATGTAATTTATATTTTCATTGTTTTGTGGAAACTCCTATAAATTATTTAATTTTAAATTAGTATGGAGCTTTAGTGAGATTTCTTATACATTTTGCAGCTGTCGACGTCCTTATAGAAGTCGTTCGTCACATGGAGAGATGTGCTCCTGAGGTCATTAAGCGTGTGTACTTCCTTAATGGTAATGTGAATAAATATAATAAAATATATATAAAATATATAAATATATATATTTTTTATTATTATTTTTAAATTTACTTATTCATTATTATTTTTAAAATTTATTTATTATTATTTTTAAAATTTATTATTTTTGCCTTAGTAGGTTTGTCGCATTAAAATAATTGTTTTAATAAAAAAAACAATATATACATATGTTTCTCTGCTTTTCAGCTCCAAAACTATGGATAGCCTTGTTTTCGGCCGTGCAAGCTGTCATTACTGTCAAAGCCGATATAATTATCTACGACTCCAACACAAACAACTGGAAATCCAAGCTTAGGGAAATTTTTCCTGAGGATGGAATATGCCCGGAATTCGGTGGAACCTGCACAACATATATGGCAGTTTAGTATCTCAACATCTCTCAACGTCTCAACTATCTGGATTAGGTCGGAATTCCAGAAAATTCAAACTGTGAACAAAACGTGGCAAAATATTCCACCACTATCATAATGTCAGGAAATACAGCATTTTTGCTGTTACTTATATGTATATATAGCTATTATTGTTTAGACTGTAGCCTTGGCGTGGTGGATGAGAAATTTAGAGAGAGCACGCATGTAGTAAAATTAGCTTAGGAAATTTGTTTTTGTATTTAGCAATTTGGCAGTAATTAAACTTTCGGCGATGCATTCCAATGCACTGACCTTAAGTTAGTGTCATGGCTTGAGTGAGTACGAACCTCCTCATGAGGTTTTAGTACATGTAGTGTTGTGAATCCATGTTAGTAACAAATAATTTATCAATATTAATTTAATGGCATTATTCCAACGCTGCAACTTTATTTGTAAGTACATATATAAAAGGCACTTTACAGCTTACACGACACAATCCCTCCGGTGATATCCTCCCCTTACTGGAAATAATTCCTCCAAATGTTTTTTATATACAATATAGGAGGGGATATATCCGAAGGATTGTGTTGGAGGGATTTTATTTAACAAGATTAATATTATCCATAATAATGTGAGAATAAGAGAACAACTGTACCTACCCAATATATTACCTTTAAGATATCTCTTTCATAAAAACCCCACAGACACCACCTTTCGTTGATATTAGGCATCTCAAGAAACTGCCTAGAACGTTTCGTTTCGAGTTTATATGTAGTTACATAAAAATATTATTTAGTAATTAAATGGATATAGTGGGAAACCTTCATCATAATATGACCGATGCAGCGAAGATTGAAATATTTTGTATTTTTTAGTAACATTTCATTGTTGATATTACTATAATTTATTGATATACGTTCATGCAATATTTTGGAATGATGGACTGATTTAAGACTTGACAAGAAGTCTAAATTGCTGAAACGGAAGTGGTGGAAATCATTTCGAAACATAAATTCGGATGGGCCCGACTCGTCCGAGGATCTTATGTACGGGTACATAAGTTGTACTTATTTATACTTATATACTTCTAGTTATGTATACTTATGTAAATAGGTCCAACTAAATTATTAACTGATTTTATTACAACTAAACAGTTCTGAAAGCATAACTTCGGACCATTATGTAGCACTTGCAAGTTGCAAGCCTACAATTAATTGAATTAATTAATTATTGCTTTGCAAAGTGATATTTCATTGTAAGTGAATAATAATTAAATTGCTATTATTATTATTGTATTATTGACTTCGCATTTATGATAAATAAAGAAAAATAAGCTTATAGATTTAATCAAAGCTCCAAAAATGATTTTTGCTGTATTGGCTCAGCTCAATGTTGGCTAATTTGTTCATAGTATATGATGTTGCTGTGTCAGTAGTATCCTTGTGTTCGGGCATGTTTCTTCTCCTCTGTTCTTGCATGGGATTGGGACCAGCCCAGTGATTTACATACCGATTCCTTTGGACTCCGATAATAGGTAGCATACCATGTGGTGATTTTGGATTGAGTTCCCAAGAATAAAAATTCCCATTAAAACCCGGTGATGTATTTGTAGTTGGTAAGATTGATTGGCGGTTCGAAGTTTTACTGGATCCCCAGGATTCCATTGCCTGTTGAATTTTATCGACAGCCCGGGCTATTATTGGTTTGTGATTTCTAGTATGACACCATGCACGAAGAGTCAGGAAATATATTATTTCAATTAAGCTGAGGCCGCTGAATCCCAAGCAAAGGCCCATCAAACCACCAGTGTTTGCTGGGGAAATAAGCAATAATTTGAGAGAATTAATTTTTGTATGCATACAAGGAAGTTGTGTCATGACTAAGATTAATTATTAGCGTTGTTATTATTTACTCCTTAACAGGCTCCCAAGGACTCACCAATTAAATCCGTTACGCCGTACAATTCTTTCCTTAGCCTGGCATAGGTGGAGTCCTGGCAGAAGTAAATGTGAACAACGGATACGTTTTGACCAATCCTACACGGAAAAGGCGTGTAAGCAAAAATATTATATTATTTATGTACGTACACATATTTATTTGTAAATCATTTTTTATATTAATTTATCAATAAGTCATTATTCCAAGAAGCTCACCATGGTGCTGGTTTTTGATTTTCATCGATCCATAGATCCTCCTCTTTCTGGAGTGGTGTTTCGGTAACTTCCGGAATGTAATGAATTTCAGTACATGCTGGTAAGCATTGGCTGCAGCTTGTCTTTTGTCCGCCTTCGTTGCTGAACTCTCCTTAAGTATTGAGTAAATAAAAGATTAAATTGTTAAAAGTATTTGTATTTGTACATTGTATTTGGAACACATGTTTTGAATGAAGTTGTTAGACAAACAAAGAAATACGCAGTACGTATAATGATTACTTTTCACTCGTCTAGTGCAGGAAAAGTTACTGGGACCGCAAAGATTCCTCGTATCGTCTCCTATACAAAAGGATATAAATGATTTTAATCATCAATCTATTTGGGAAAAAATCTTAAATGTTTATACCTATCTAACAAGGATGAATACTTACTTGGCATGTAGTACGTAACGCAATCACAACGTCTAAAGGTCTCATTTGCGATGCATTCATTGATACAATTTGATATTGTATAGTAGTTATAATATTGTAGTTGAAATTCTCCAGAAAAATAGCATTCCCGTTTTTCCTATAGATTCATTATTTGACATTGCTGATTTATAGTAAAAAAGAAAAGTTAAATTATTGTAAGTAAAACGAAGGGACTTGTTAGTTCGTACCAAAGGAAAACCTGCTATGATTGCCTCCGACGTGACGATATCCGGACGGATTCCCACAAAAACTTCCGATTGTGGTTTTATAGCTATGCCAAAATCAATGACTTGGGGGAACTCGATAGGCAAATGGGTGACCATCTGAAATGTTTCAAGCACAAAGTGATATCTGCATATGTATTGAGTATAGGTAATTTGTACTAGTCGAAAGCTTGGAAAATGAACTTAAAAAAAATGAAAATAGGAATAAGCCCAGTTACCCGAAATCCAGTTGAGTCTGATGTAGTACAGAAATATTCATCCATGCTGGGATCAAGTAGAAAGGATAAGCCGAAGGACTTTCCAGCTCTCATTTGTCGTCGCGGATACTGAAAATTGTAATCTTTGGAAAGAAAAACCCCATCCTTAGATACATCCCACTTAGCCCATTCATGCACTTCCATTGGGTCATCCCTGGTGTCGTTCCTATTTAATATTGAGAAAATATTAGGTAGCTTTAGAATTTAAAAAAAACATATGTACTATATGCGTAGATATATTTAGTATTAAACTCACTTTAAAGTATCCAATAAGGTTGGAGGAACCATATTAAATGTGCAACATTTGCCAAAATCAGTTTCAATGGGTTTGAAAATATCATGGCAACCAATGACTTCCTCGTTCCACACACATAGTTCCAACATATCTTTACAAGGTTGTGAAGCCTTCGGTTACCAACAAGAAATTTCACTAGTCTTTTAACTTTTAACCTTGATGAGCATAATAGTTTCTGTAATACATGATTTATACTGTTCACCTTGTTTAAGAATTCCTTGACATCTGCTCTTTCGCCAAATTCATCTGTCAACTTTGACAATTCCTCTCTGTCCGCAGGTGGAAGCGTTACCGCACCTGTCATGAGTGAATAGTTGAATCTCTTGCTAAAACTTTTTGTAGTGGAGCAGACGTGATCCAAGTAGTATATATTTTTTAGTGCTTGTTTTCGTTCAGGTCCCGTCAAAGATGGATTCGTCGCATCCCTGAATATATTCACGTTTTAATTTAATTCTTTTAAAATATTTTGCTGGAGGTAACGTTGAAATAATTTTAAATAAATTTCTGTTAGTATAATCTGTATTTAGTATGTATTTCTGGTATAAGCATAGATAATACAGATTTTAGTTACACAATATAAGATTCCAGACATTGTTTTTACCTTATATATCCCTTTGCCTTACTCTTCAGTACTTTGTTCATGTTACAAATGGTGACCGCTGGAAATGGAATTTCGTCTATTTGAGTAGTGAAAGGTGTAAATGACACTATAACAGGACTTCTGACGTACTTACGAAACACATCCCGTATTAAAATGGATGCCACAATGACGCCACTGATGAACGCGACCAACCAAAATATTCTGGAAACAAGTGAATGCAGATTTTTAGTATTTTCAGGCAACTCCATAAACAGGTTTACTCTTTAAATTAGCCCTTTTAGTCGTTAAATTAGTTGAGCAGCAACCTCTCAAATAGATGACGGTTTTGCTGACCGATGTATTTCAGCCCGTGAAGACTAGAATTCCGGAAGTAATCAAATTGTACACTTTCTTCCGGGGGCTCCCACCATAAATATTTGTTCCATCTTGAATGCCTAGATTTAAATTGTTTCAAACGTTTGCTATCCTCTCGGTGCCTCATCTTGTTTTGAAAGAAGCTGAGTGAGTTTAATCTTATAGACAGTAATTCGGAAGCTTTCCATGCAACTCTTATTAAGCTTAACTACTGACTGGTTGAGAATTCCCTCGAAGGAATAGTATAACAGAATATTAACCTTGACTTAATTAAGTATTAGTTTTCAGTTGATAGCTTTAAAAGGTTTTCATTAAAATGCAATATTTTCGGACTTCATGTGAGCATAAATAAGCTCATACATACATGAGCATTCGTTGCGTGTATTGCAAATTTAATTGCTGTTTGTTGTTTTCGTGCAAATTTCCAGCACTTTATTTGGTACGACTATTTGCCGAGCATGTCATTGATTTGGTTTCGTGTATTTGATAGACGAAGGTGGAATGCAATTTGTAAAACTATTGGAGCTGATGTCAATAGCACACGCTCATCTTTACATTACCATGTCCATCCATTATGATGTTTATATATAGGATGCTCCTAAATTAAGTGTTTGTGAGGCATATGATTCTGAACTTTGATGCACCGTCCTGCGGTGAAGGTTAAATGGAAAGATACCACTTCTCGTAAAATGAGGACGAATACATAATTGCTCGGATCAGTTTTACAGCCTGGCCTGGAACAATTACGAATTAATTGGAGAATTTAAAGTAGAGAGGGCCGTGACAAAACTTTTTTTGGAAGATCAAATCAATCGTATTATTAATATTGGCAGTATATAAAGCGCAAAGTAGACCATGCTGGATACACAAACAAATTAGGATTCAGCGATTACAAATATGTATATCTGTATATTGTTGCATGTGAATTTATTACGCTCATGTTAACGTCTTTTGTCTTCTCGGAATGAATAACCCTTTACACTTTGGTAAGACTGTATGTACTCCCCAAAAACATAATTACGTGCTTAAGTATTATTAACGTAAGTAAACAAGATCGAATTAATCAATAAAAATTACAATTTGAGGATCGAGCGAAAGTTTCGTGTATAATTAGTTTATATACATGCAGTGTATCGATTTTCCTGCAGGCGAAGATTCTATAACAAGCTTTTAGTCTTTGTTTCTTTATCAGGTTCTCAAATGCTGGACGTTAGTGGTTGCATAACACAATGGCAAATGTGACATTTATTCTTTCTGCAATTACGAAGTCTTTGGCATCTTAAAACTTCCTCACCAGCACCGTAGACTCTCTTTCCATGTGAAATAATCCGTAAGCGTTCCCCGCAATTGAGGTTATTCATACAGCAGTCACAGACGTCATCACACGGTTTGTATATCAGAAGTTCGTCTTTCAGCTTAAGACCTTTCATGTGAAATTTATTGGCACATCCCAATAAGTCTCCCCAAGTAACGGGCAACCACCGAGTTTTGAAGTTACCATCGCTCCCTTGATTCAAATATCCAGGTACCAAGTGAGATGGAGGTGGTAGTCCAGCATATGTTTGTAGGTAATGTAACTTTGGAGGAGGACAGGATTTGCATGTCATGAGCCCACCAAGCCTCGGAGGACAATTGCACCCGATACCACGATTAATGTACTCATCACCCGGAAGTGGACAAGCAGGGTATTTGTAGCAGCCAGGAAGTCCTGGACAGGGACACTGATATGAAAGAAAAGTATTATAAACGCTGCTTGTGTTTATGTAATTATTGTAGCTTGTTCGACAAACGTTCAAGTGAAGTTTACTTTAATAAAACTAGATAATTTCCAGCAATTAAGTTATTTCCTGGAAAGCTTCTAGCTGTTAAGCATTTTCGGGAAAGCTTACTTCTGTTGGGATTGATGAATAAGTAAGACAACTAGTGCAACCACCGTAGATTGGATACGGATTCACTGGACAAGGACATGGCTTTTTGCCTAAGCAAAATCCGCCGTCGAACATGTTTAAACATCCTCTGGGGTTCATTTTGCTTTGTTACTATTTACACGATGAACTGATTGAATACTAAATTACTTAAGAATTTGGACTGGCATGTGGCAGTATGGGAATTGTTGACGATGCTTATGTGTGTTTCTTCATCTTAACTCTTACTCTCTCGTTCTATATAATTTCTTATTTTATTTGTGCAGATTATTCATACGTAAATGATTTTGGTTTGCTGTGTTTAATTTGGGATTTTATACTCTTAGCTCCAGTCCTATAAAACCCCAGTACCGCACAAGCTAGGCGCACACATTCCATGCCTAAGAATTTTCTGCCGAGAAAAACTAAAAACCGTGGACTGAATTTCGGCAATAAATTACGTAAATTAGAAACAATAAGGATTTTTTTTGCTTTTGATTATTTTTCAAAAAATGTAATATTGAATAACATGAAAAATGATTTTGGTAAACCAGAAGCGTACAACTGCGAGAAAACATCACACCATAGTGACTTAAATACTTTTAATGACTCATACTACATTAGGTATCCTGACTTTATTTTCAACGCATGACCCCCCAAAACAATAATATTAAAACATATGTTGTCACTACACTAGTAAAATGTATACATGCTTCGTATAGAATTTCCGAATGCAAACATGAGTTTCCAAATAAATACTGGAATTCCCGACTATTAAATGGATAAATCACTTCACTGTTATTGACAATTGGTTCAACAAGCTCACATATTCATACCTGTCATATATCTGTACTACGAAAATCAGTCTTATCTCAAAATGTGATTATTGCCGGTGGCATTGAGTGTCGTCAAAATTCGTAAATAATCGCGGAACATAAAGTATACCTACCTAATGTGTATTTGTTTTCTCGTATCAATAATAATTTATCTATAAGTAGTAAATAAATGTGCAAGTTCCACATTACTCCAGACGAAATATTATTGACCAACAAACAGCATTTGAAAGCGAACGATGGATTAGCATCATTTTATCATATGTACTTCCATTTGAATCTAAACTAATACTACAGGAAACTTGCCTAACAACACTTGACCTAAAATATTATTATATCTTACAATACCGGGGCAAGTTGCTGGAAACGTTTCATATAAATAGATTTCTAATTTGACTACAATATAGAATATTATTGTTTAATAGGCAATTTGCAATGACGTCAGAACAGGTGGAACCGTTGTTTTCGTCGACTGTTTTCCAGCTTCCATAAACATTTGCTGAAAGGGTTTTGAACGAAGACCTTAACTCTATTAAATGGTTTTATGTACTGTTCCACATTCCGTACAACGACGTATATACGTGGATAATTATTATGTTGTTCATTCACTTGAGCTGACAAGGTGGTTACAACTGTTGTCATATTGTTCGTCATTGACGTAATTATTATGTAGGTAAGTTAACATCCATACTTTCCTACGTCAACTACCTAAAAGTCTTGCTTTAGTCGGAAGAATTAAATTTCCTGTCTTGTGCTGTTGTGCTAAAGAGCTTCTAAGTACTTCTTTTTAATAATAATAATTCCATTATTTTAATATTTGTCAACGTCAGAATCATGCTCCGGAGGAATGTTATTTACTTTTAAGAATATCAGTCTCCAAGCTCGGAAGCACAATAGTAGAACACATGTAATACTGAATTAAAGTTAATGGAGCATCTTCACTAAAAAGTTTATTCACACATCTCATTATTTGCCAAATACACACAGTGCATTTAGGTACACAAACAAGATCGTTCATTATATTTCAGTATAATCAACGGTTTAACTTTTATCCTGAACCTTACCTTATCCGACGCTTGTTAGCATATCATATTATATAGCTCCGGTTACTCAATAAGATCTCTGACTGTATGAGTATGAAGCTTATATAGACTGGACAACGTTCTCACGCTCACACGGCAATAAAGAATATCTGTAGTTGTAAGTAAGTATGTAGCGTAGCTTAATAAAATATTTACAGCTTCACACGAAGCTGTCATTGCATACATAGGTGGTTTGTGTACAAAGTACAAAGCTTCGAGGTGTATATGCATGTTCGGTTGATGAACTTTGCTCTCACGTTCGGTAACAACGTGCGCCGGTAGCGTTGAAGATGACTCAACAACGCAAACAATCAATGTTAAGCAAAAAGTTTCCATGAAGGACAGCACAGCATTCATCTACAAAAAAACATTACGTATACGTGCTTGAATGAAACAAACTGAAGAAAACATCACAAACTCTCCGAAAATTATTGTATGGAAAAACCTAAAAGTTTTAGAACAATAATTCCTTTAGCCTTCAAAACGTATATCAGGAATTTCACACATGTTTTTAATATTTTATTCCTGTCCTTTTGCGATAAAATAAACTTGTGTCTTGTGTCAGGGCATGTGTCAAAAGCAGGGAATGATTATAAAAATTATTGCAGTTACATGTATTTATAAGTAAGCATAACTAACCTAAATGATACCGATAATCCCACGAGAGTTTCAAGCCTTTCGAACCTGACCGATGTCCTTTAATAGATAAAAATTCGCAAATATAAGCCTGACACAGTTCCATTTGTTGCTGAATCAAACGTTTGTCAACTTTGTGTATGTACCTATACAATGATTGTATCCAATTTTATCGCTATTTATTCTATGCATGCCGATAATTTATCCTGAATATTATACACAACTTGAAAATTGTTAAGCTAATAGCACAAGCCGCAAATCATTTCATAAGACCTTGTTCAGAGTCAGTATTTATTTCTCATTATGTATACATCACGTTCCTAAAAGAGGATGAGTACGTATATCCATAAATGACTACAATAATAACAAAATCAGTAGGCATGATTCTGACACCGAGTGTCATTTAGCTCCCACATGAACTACAGATAAATTCACTGCATTCATTGAAGTTCGTAAATGCGCAAAAAAAATTATTCCCCTGGTTTAACAATACGAATCACATACCCTAAGCCAATGCACTCACATATATCTGTCCACATTTCTTCACTTACGTATGCATCAAAAGCAGTAAAGCATTTTGCGGTTCAAACCAATAACTACACGTGTACGACATTGAACTTGAACCCTTGCTTCTCAGTATCTAACAAGTTAATTCAAAACTTTTAATATCGTTTTTATACAATTCTCCAAGCTCCCACCTCGCACAAAAACATTTAGCCAATTGATTTCTGACAATATAATGTGAAGCCAATGTAAAGCATAGACATTTAAATGTCCCATACATTTTATATCAAACGCATAAATCAGCCATCAGATCAGACTCCATCCTTATCATTGCCTCGATAGTTTCTCAATTACTTATTTTCGGCATCAGTTGCTGTATTATCTAACCGATTGACATAACGTACATAGAAGTTTGTTCAAGGTAAGGCTTCTGCTGGGGACGAAATTCTTGTCCCGGTTCTGTCCCGAATCTATCTCGGGACAATATTTTTGTCCCGAAGTTGTCCCGTCCCGAGTCTCGTCCCCGGAACATCGGGACCGGACTTCCCGGTCAGAGGCCCTAAATCAAGGTCATACATATTCGTATATTTTGTCGAGTTAATCACATTACTACATACTCCCGTACCGTCTCTTAGAGACCTAATGACCCTGTAAATGTAATTAAATTAGCAGCTGCATTGAGATTTAGTATAGTTTCCAAACACAACTATTTTACGTAATTATTGATTTACGTAAGCAGAGCTTTGTTTACATTTTATATACATACGTTCTTCAACGTTTTGGAGAACCCATACAACAACGACACCCATGGAGGCTACAGATTATTAGCCTGGTTAATGAAAGTAGTACAAATCGACTTAACTTTAACATAATAATCTTTTTGCGTATACTGTTGCATGAGTCAATCAGGTTTCGAAATAACTTCTCAGGAAATTACAGCTACAGATATAATACGCTTGAATACTGACTACTGACACATCCTTAAGTTTGGGATCAACGACGACAACGTTAACATTTCCATTATCCCATACACGTCTACTACATCTAAAACGTAAACCCCAGTGCAATATTGATATACTATATAGGTCTAATAATAAAACGTTAGCATCCACGTAACGTTTACTCATTGTACAAGTCCCAAAAACCAAAACTTTACCTGTCTGTCGTGAACGCAACGTTCCAACGTCACGTCACCCTGAAACGTTGCAGCATAAAATGCTCTATTCTGTGTATACCCACATACCCATACATTTACAAAAGTGAAAATGGTGCATTATAAATGTTTGATGAAGCTGTCCCAAATGAATAATAATCACGTATACGTAAATCAGGGATGAGACACGAGAAATTCGTTACAATTACAAAACTGCTTCACTCACGGTATAGAATCAACCATTCAACGTTTTTTTGCATATGACTCTTTAAACTTTAGCAAGTACTGATAACTATTGAATGAATGTAAAAAATGTTATCTACAGTATTACATAGTATATTATGTTTAGATTGGAAACGTTGGATTCAAGGGTATACCAGCAACTACTACAAAGAATTTGAAGTAACCAAATTACATAATAATTTGATAAGATCAGCTATAATGTTAAAATTGTCAAAATCAATGATAATATGCATTTTAAAACAATGCTAAAATAGCCTAACACATGCTAAAAAAATAGTACAACAATAGTACAACCATATGAAACAATGCTAAAATAGGTTTCACGACAATCCTAAAACATTTGCTAAAACAGTTTAAAACAACGCTAAAACAGTCCACAACAATACCACAAGTCAAGAACAATGCTAAAACTGACTACAACAATGCTATACAACTACAAGACTCTAACAATGCTAAAATATTGCTAAATCAATGCTGAAATACTCCAAAAAAACATGTTAAAACAGCCTACAAGTCCAAATTAATGCCAAAAGCCTAAAATAGCTTACAAAAATTCTACAACAGCCTCAAACAATGCTAAAATAACCTACAAAACTACTATACTATACCGTCTCAAACAGTGCTAAAATAGCCCATATATGTTCAACAATACTACAAGTTTCAAATAATGCTAAAATTGCCTACAAATAACAAAGTTACCACAATAGTCTCAAACAATATTAAAATAGTCTATATACTATCATCATAGTATACTCATAGTATATCATCATATCATATACTATGATCATAGTATATACAACAATACTAAATCTCAAACAATGCTGAAACAGTCTAGAAATTATAGTAAAAGTATAAGTAAGTATATACAGCAGTGAGAGAAATAATTATTCTACATATAGAAGGTAATTAAAAAGTAGTATATACTTGAGGTCTCCAAGATAATATTTTAGAGGGGAGAGTATGTTAAAAAGTACGTTATTTTATTAGAGGTTATTTTAAAGGGACAAGGGGCTATAAATAAATAAGTTTAAAAGATAAACACAAAAAGAGGAGATAATGGAGTTACTATAATGTGAGTATAGTAAAGTACTATAGTATATAAGTAGATTACGTTATTAGAGTTAACGCTTGACTCAGGGGTGGATTATATACATGAGAGCTAGGAAAAATAATATGTAATCATTAGATGCAAAAATAAACGTTTTTGGTGCTGTTGGTGCGGCGTGTGTGTCGTGTGGAAAAACAAAACAAGGCAACGTAACAAGAAGGGAGAGACTGAGCTGAGCTGAGAGCGAATAAATAAGCAAAAGAGAGAGAGATATATAGGATAGGAGATATAGATGAGAGATGAATGGAATTAAGTGACGTCGACGTTTTCATGGTCAGATAAAAACCCTTGAAAAAAGAGATCCTTGGCAGTGATCGTTAGGAGGTAAGTGAGCGGACTGAGGTAGTTACGCTGGCAGTTGATAGTAGCGCTCAAAGCTTCTCACTCAACTTATTTGTTACGAAAGCACGACATATAGACGGAACGGACGGAACGGCGAGCGAGCGAGCGAGCGAGAGAGAGAGAAACACAGAAAGAGTGTGAATCAAGTGAGAAGTGAATCCATTCTCATTCTCTACTTTGGAATCCATACGGTCCATGCCTCACACACTCGTTCACGTTGTTCTTCAGCTTTATTTCCAAAATATATAAGAATAGAGTAATAATATACTTAATAATCCATTATTGTGCAACCAATTTCCATCTCTTTCATTCAAATTTAATCAAAATTTCAAGTAATATCGTCCGTGACGATTCGGAATTTATGATTTTGTGGGAGAGACGACCCTGCGAATAATTTGAACAAGAATTTTAATATTTTCTCAGAGGGAATATAATCAGCAATATAATAGTCGTCAGTTTTGAGTCCAAAAGACTTATATTCATCCTTCTCTCAAGAAACAACATCATCATCTCATTCGCAACAAGAAGACATCTGAAGAAAAATTGAAATTTCGACGGTTAAATTGCAATGTGTAGTGAGGAAGTTGTATCTTTGCAAGTAAATAATCACGGTTTAGAAAGTTTCATCAATGCAGTTGATTTTGAGGGAAAAGCAAACTTCCATGAGTGTTCATGTTCCCAAAAATTTTTGTCCGTCTGCAAGAATCCCATTCAAAAACAGTTTTTAGAAATCTCTCAAAATTCCTGTCAAGTAGCTACCAACTGGGTAGAGAATATATGTAAGCAGACTCTAGACCCAAGACAAAGACAGTTAATAGCGTCGTCTTGATCTTCACAATAGTTTTAATAACTCCAATAATAATAATTATTATTCTACCATCAATCCAAAAAGTTAAAAAATATCATCTGTTGTGTTTTTTTTCCTCCTAAACTACTGAACTCTTTTCACTGTAAAAGGTAATTAGTCAAAAGATTCTTTTCATCTGTCACACATTTTTGTTGAGAATAAGTGCTATTATATATGTACTTTATTATATAGATAACTACAGATCTATACTCCAAAAAAATCTTATTCACAAGAACGAAATTATCTTGAAGAGTGTTAGTCTCCTTCCCATCAACAAGCCATCGTTAAAAATACTTGATTCTGTTCTGAAGAACGAACATCAAGGGAAGCATCCTTTAATAGAAATCTAGAAGGTGATCACATATCTGGATGAACAAGACTGAAGTATTGTGTGTTTACTATTAAAAGATTCGTCTAATAGAGCTAACACTAATAATAATAATAGCAGCTGAAATCAGTGGAAATTTTAGTTTCCTTCTCAACTCTACTATATTATTACGACTCTGTGTACTTGGA